>JAQQZT010000019.1:1265263-1312646 GCA_030068275.1 Clarias platycephalus | reverse complement strand
GTGTGTGTGTGTGTGTGTGTGTGTGTGTGTGTGTGTGTGTGTGTGTGTGTGTGTGTGTGTGTGTGTGTGATTTATTTACTTTTATCTGATTTGTTTATTAGAGTTTAAATATACAGTGGGTCTGGGCAGCACTCACCCTCTCTCCTCATGCCGACCTTGAGGCATTTCTTCAGGCGGCAGTACTGGCACTGGTTGCGGTGGTGCTGATCCACGGGACAGTCTCGGTTCCCCCGGCAGCTGTAGGTCAGGTTGCGGCGCACGGAGCGCTTGAAGAAGCTCTTGCAGCCCTCGCAGGTGAACTGGCCGTAGTGCTTGCCGCTTGACTTGTCCCCGCACACCATGCAGTCCACGCTGGCCAGCTTGTCCGCGCCGAGCGCGTCGTTCCCCGGCGTGGACCCGGACGGGGTTGCCGGTGCGCCCCCGGGCTCCTGGCCGCACAGCTGCAGCTGAGAGCCGGGATCGGCTGCGATGCTCTCCTGCCACTGGTTTACTACCATTGCCATGCTATCCAGTAGAGCAGGGGTGGTGTTAAAAAAAGATCAGATGCGCGTCTCCGTCTGGGTGAAACTCCTTTACGCACGGAGAGAACAATCCGTCCCTCTGGGATTTAAATCCACAACTTAAAAACCAAACACAAGATACAATGTATCTTTCTCTTTGTTGTTATTATTATTATTATTAGTTTTGCTTTGATTATTTGTTAAGGTGTTCGAGGTTCACGCGCAACGGTGACATGATCGAAGTGTGCCCGAGCTCCGTGCGCGAGAATCACGGAGATCAAAGCTGGCTCATGCGCAAAAAAAAAAAAAAAGTTTCACGGATTCTCAGTTCAAACTCAAGTCACTTATAGACGCTGACAGGAATCACGGCACACACACAGCGGCGAGCGAGCGGAACCCGAAATAGCAGCTAAACACCAACATGCATGCATGAGAAGTAGGAAAAGAAAGAAAAGAAAGAAAGCAGCAGGTAATTAAATTCACATGTGCGCTCCTGGGAATGTTCTCCGACGCGTGGATAGAGGAAGAAGGAGAAAAAAAAAAACCACCCCACACACACACACACACACACACAGACAGATCATTCAGTCCAGATCAAATCGTGAATGCTGGAATGGAAACATCCGTTATTGGTGATTAATATTCTGCGTGTGTGGAACGAGAAGCAGGTCGCAGGAGCAGAGCGGCTCATCCGCCAGCTGTCAGTTCGGTTCAGCTCTCTCGCAGTTCCGAGTTCGGTGAAAGTGACACTAAACTGCAGGGGCTGGCCGAGCTCCGCCCACTGCGCTCCAAATAAGGACGCGCTCTCCATATTAGGGATTGACGCCCGCGTTTGGGGGCGGGGCCTGATACAGGAGGCGTGCGCTATTGGTTGGTGGAGGTGGAATTGTCCAATTGGACAGCGGCGGCTTTCTAAAGTTCAGTTAATAAGATTAGATGGGGAAAATAACAGGCGAGGTGAGAGGTATATATATATATATATATATATATATAGAGAGAGAGAGAGAAGAGAGGTCATAAAAATTTATACACACTTCCAAGTTATATATGTCCTTTTCCTCTTTTTTCTTTATTGAATTATGGCAACAATGTGCAGTATTATGTTTCCTCTAAAGATGTCTAGTCGCACCATTTGATGTTTATATAAATGTAGCAACACAAATTCTATGTACATATTTGAAGTGTTTGAAGTGTTTTTGAAGTGTGTATACATGGGGCTTGTGTGTTCTATAACCTCTGAACTGGCTGTTGTAACATTACAATTTGCCTTTGGGGTTCATAAAGTACTCATCTATCTATCTAGCTATCTATCTAGCTATCTATCTAGCTATCTATCTATCTATCTATCTATCTGTTTATCTATCTATCTATCTGTATGTCTATACTTCTATCTAATATAAGGATCTTTTTCAATTAAACAGCTAAAAATCTCAATATCTCTCTCTATATAGCTCGCGTTGCATTTTATAAACTCCTACTTTAAAACTTAGTATTCCCCTTTTGTAATCAGGTCACGTGATTGTGTCGGACTTATTCTAAAATCGTTCCCCCTCCCTTGATTTATTCGCATTTATTTAGGTGAAAAGGTGATCTCCTGCTGCCAAAAGCACTTGTTTGTGTACCGCAGGCTCTGCTTTGACCAAACGGAGGTGAATAAACTTTTCTCCCTGGGAGACTGGAGCCTGACAGGAGTCAAAAACCCCTCTTGCTGGGTTTGTCAGTAAATTTAGAGAATTTTCCTCGACAAAAGGCTCGCTGTTAAGAGGGACACGCCAGTTAATGAAGAACTAATGAATAATAAACTTAGAATATATAAAGAACACACTTTGGAGACTGTGAGAAATTTAGGAGGAGGGAAAAATTGATTGCCAGGTTGTAAACCTGTTACCTAATAATTATCACACAGCCCTGAATTTACACCTCAGCTGCAGAACGCATGGCTCAGATTTCTATTAGCACTTGATCTTGGGAGGAATAACACACCATTACTTTTAAAGTTTTCTAGTCTTTGCTTTAAGATAAATATTATACACAGTTATGGAAATTATGTTCACTTAACCTAAATGGCAAATGTTCATAATGAGAGAAGTGTGACAATTCTGTTAAACTTTAATTTAGGTTTAAGTAAGTGGCATGCGTTTAGGCAAACTTTATATATAGTTTGTCTAAATATATATACACACACACATAAAACAAAGAGTCTATTATAGAATTATAGTGTCAGGGAAAACCTCAAGTGAAGTCATTCACTTACAAAATGATTAATGCAGCCAAAAGAAATGAAATTTATGTTACAACAAATTCTGTTAACTATGTACAGTAAATAAAGAACAAATTATTTTTTTTTAACAGTGTAAATCACTGGAAAGGAAAGTTCCAGGAACCATGTACTTTTCGCCTGCTTTCTTTTTTCTGCACTTTTCCCCCTCCATTTAATACTATTTTAGTCGACATGGTGAATTCACAGAAAATGTCAACATGTATTTATTACGATTGTCACAAGATTGGAAGTTTACAAATCAAACAACAACACAAAACAGAGAGCTAAATGTTTGTATAAATGAAGGAAAATAAATAACCGAATCATGCGAATGGAACGTCCAGGCCCAAGTTAAGGAGTGGGAGAAGGGAAAAAATGTCACTTTACGACTGCCCCTGTTGAGCGCACAGCTTTTAGTGCCAGAGGCCATACTGTTGGCCTTTAGCTTGACTTAATTGTTGTCACATGTAACCCTACCTGTTGTCCAATTAGCCCCTTGACTTGCTATTAGGTCGTTCCACAGGCTGTGCTCGTACTGACTAAGGGCATTATTTTAGCTGAGGCCAGTGATTAAGCTGTAATTCTATACAGTGCAAGCTGCTAAGAATGCCAAAAATAAATTCTGATTGATTTTTTTCCTGACATCTAATACATATTGAGTCATTGTTATGTACGGCGATTAGTGTAAGTGTAATCTTTTGCACACAATCAATTATCAGGAACTTTTATTGTCAGAAGGAATAAAAAAAAAAAAACCTCAGTCTTGTACTGTTATAGAAAAAGAATGAGTGATGCAATGGTGTAGTCAATTCAGAGGGATTATTTTATCCTAAAGTGTGCATTTTGCCAGCAATAACAGGTTTATTTGTTAAACAACACATATTTTTTTTCTTTTATACATTTTTCATTGCACTCAAAATTGTTGAACATCTGAGCAGGATTTTCCTGTAATCACTTATGTTATAGCAGCTGTAAACGCTCATCCCTTTACCAGCATCATATTTTCTACAACATTCCTATGTTAAAAGTTATAGCTTTACCCCAGAAACTGGAGCTTACTTCCATAAATATGAAATAAACATCTCCTCAGAGAAAATCTGATTATCTTAATCTCTGTTTATGACATGTTACTATCGAAATGATAATGTATTAGATCCATGCATTGTAATATTAATAATGTAAAAATGAGATGGACTGTTTTCTAACTGAATCTCATCGTCCTGAAGAATCAGAAGTGAGTCTCAGGCCGTGGTCGGCGGCGTGATGATGAATGAATCAGGAAGAGCAGTTAGTACCTGCAGGGTGACGGATGACCACAGCAACTGGCACGCTGATGCTAAGAATGGGGTCAGGGAGTAAACGTGGACACAGAGCGGCCTAGAAAATGCAAAGGCCACTAGTTTTCTGGATAATTTATGGAGCCTTTGACATCGCATGACACGCAAGTCACAGCTCGCACTCCAGAAACACATGATCTAGTTAGGCAAAATCATTGTGGCACAAAGTTCGTCCTTGTGGATTTGTTCCTCTTAAACAAATCGAAGTTAATGACTATGAACTATGGAGCGAGTGCTATTCAGGGCACAGTCCTGTTCATCTCTCAGTAGGAAAATGGCCGAATTCTAACATTCTGACTGCAATAATATAAGTGTAACAGTAAGTAACAAACCATTTTTGAATGCTTTTGCTGAACGACATGAGCTCAAAGTGGACGTTGGAATAAACAATAAAAACGTCTTATTTGCTGTCTGAGTCTGCTGTCGTTGTGATTAATAGCAGCTAATCGCTTTGTGTGTGAGTGTTTGCGTCAGCTTTTTCTTTCTTTACCATCTGGTCCATGCAACCACTGCAGCATTCTATCAGTTCATTTCCATGACCGGATTATAGTTTAGAATTAGAAAATGAACAGTAATTTAATAATAAAACAAAATAAAATAAAACAGCTCAAATTGTTAGATTAATGTCAATAAGTCTTGAATTCTGCTGTACAAAGCATAAAAGTGTAGCGTATTTGTATTTGTCTCGAGGACGTACTGTATCTTCTTTAAAAAAGCTATAAAAGCGACACTCACACACTGTAACCTCAACTTTGCTCTATCAGCTGTAACAGATGCGTGTTCAAGGCAGAAATGTTCCACTCTGGTGTAATTAGGATCTTATGAATGTCAGATTACAGAAACGAAGCAAAAGTTCTGAATGAAAGTTCACAGTGTACTTTTCAAGACGGCACTACGCCTCGACAATTTTTTTGTGCTCCTTCCTTTGTTCAACTGGGGTTGATTAAGAGGTTAAACACTGAGAATCATGGCGTCTTTAACTGAGATTTATCTGTTCCTGTACTGACCTCCTGTAGAGTCGCTAACCTCGAGCCAGAAAACGCCAGATTTATTTAGTTATTTGTTTGTGTATTCAGAGGGGTCTTGCTTTCGGGTTAAGGGGCTTCCCTTAATTTTTTAAAAGATTCCTGTTTATGCATGCAAATCTGTAATATTTCATGGCAGGAGTGGATATGACGCGGATGCTGATTAAGCTAAAGCGATGGCAAAAACAACATGGCCACCGCTCAGGAGGTCCGTAAGGATGTCTATATATTATGTACATAAATAATGATGCAAAATGTATAAAAAAGAAATGGATGTAGATTTAAAAATCTGATGCATTGGTCCAAAAGTAAAAAATGAGAAATGTAAATATTTTTATATAGATTTTTTTTTATCTAATTTTTGTTCGAAAAATGCAATGTTCAAAAGAAATCTCAAAGCATAAGCAAGCAAATTACAAAATGCTAATAAAACACAAACTAAAAAAAACTTATTTTATTACTTTTATACCATGGCAATTTGCCAACCTTCTTGTCATATTTTGTATCCATTTATAGGTATTTAAAAACGTCTGTAAAACAGGTTTGGTCCTGTTTTCCTCTAACCCAGCCGTCTTACAGTTGCAGTTAAGTTTTGTTCCAGTTATGTTATAGCAGCTATAGACAGTCACTCCTTCACCAGTCTTTCCATTTCTCTTTTTCTTGAAAGTAATAACACAAAATATGCAACTTGTCTTGTTACTGAGAAACCAAAAAGGGTAAATCCCTCTGACCTGAAAGTACCCAAAAAAATTTCTGATTGACACAAAGTGCTGACACTGGAGACTCCTTCCATAAAACAAAAACAATAAAGTTAAATTGGTTCGATTAAGAAATAAGATCTTAATATAACGAACGCATTGATATTTGAACGAGTGCTATGATTCGGGAGAGCCCTTTCAATCATTAACCATTAAAAGCTTAATACAAAGTTAATGGCGAAATGGGAAGTTGTTAAAGAAATATCTAATGGTTTAAGCGCTCCAATTAAAAATGTTTCACTGACCCGGTGACACTAAAGTGCTCTTAACGTGTTGTTGTAAATGCGTGCACTGATAGCTCGGGTAAAGGTGTGGACTCTGGGCGTTTTTTAGGACTAAACAGGGAGCGGTACAGCATGTGGCTAGCATGACCTAACATGTCTCTGAAGCTGGAGGGGGTCTTGACCTTTGCTCCCAGGCTCCAAAACTAGGAAGATGATAAAAAGGGGGCTTTGGATGGGAGGGTGGCTCCTAAACAAGAGCTTCTGTTTCAGCCAAGCCAGGAATGTCAGCTCCATAAAAAGATGCCTACAGAGACAGCGAGGAGCGGGTGAACGAAAGAAGAGAGATAAATGGTGGAGGTTATTACTTTTGTTAAATAAGATCTTGAAGTCACATGTTGGAATCATTAGCTGGACTGTCGGGTGAAGGTTCCCACAGAGTTGTGAAAAGTTTCACTCGTCACTGAATGTTTTGAGTTTTTTCTTTTTTTTTTTTTTTTTAAATCTCAATAGGATCGCAGTATATGTGCTTAAATGCCATCGATTTTCCTTAAGCAAACTAAAAAGGTTTGTAACCACAAGCAGGCCGCAAGAGCAAAAACATACCATTATAAGTCATCGTGCAAGACGACTGTGACCAATGAGCTTAACAAGGAAGAATACTGGGCTGTAACGGATTTGCTTTGTCCCCCTCCTCCCTCACTATAATGCAGTGTTTATGGCATTTTTACCCGAGGACTTCAGTCATGCGATCAGGCTGTAAATTTCTCCGGCAGGTCTGCCAGAGGGCGAAAGCCTTGTGACTATGGCACTGCAGCAGTAGTAGTGAAGAGACGCAACACAGAGCTAGGGTCAGGTCTGCTGATAACTTCTTGTTTTCCTCACTGTTGGAAGTGCACCAAGGGCTGGACCGTCGCTAACACGTAGCACCGATACATCTTGAGGAACATCGCTTAGGTAGTGTCATCCTTGTATCCACCAGGAGATAACAAGTCCAAGAGCAGGAAATGAGTTTGAATGTGAATACAATGGGGAAGAATGATTTTTAATGCTCATCACTGGAATCTGAGATCTGTGCGATTCTTTCTGGGTCATGTTTATCTTTTAATAATATTATGCAATCTGTGATTGAAGACCAGAAGAGCATTACTGTCAGAAGACCATGACTCGATCCGAATAAATCAGCGCATAACAACCAAAAGCAATGCACTGATTAGTCACAGAGCTAGTGTGAGGTATGAGACTAGGTGTGTTTCGAACACCAGGGAACAAATGAAGGGATGAAGCCAACTTTCTGACGGTTCAGTGTTGTACTGATCTGGACTTAACTTGGTGAGCGAAGGGCGAGGTGAAATTCCCTGCAGTTAAATTCTCAGACGGTGGTCCTAAACATATTCTCCCTCCCTTGCTCCTGCTCCCTCTCCATCCCAATAAAAATCTTCTGACCACCGGTTGACCTTTTGCCGTTCCCCCCCTTTCCAATGCTCGTTCCAATGTTCTCTCAGTCTTTCTCTTGCTCTCTGTACTGTGGAGGCTGGTGGGGGCCAGCAGCTGTGGGAGAGGCAAGGGGGGGAGGTCAGATAGGTCATGGTACTGGTAAAGTCATCATGGAGGCTCCAATGTGGGGCATCATTTCCCCCTTCAAAGGGAGTCCTGACGTCCGTGGGGGCCGACCCGATGGCCCCGCTGTTCCCAAGCGTTCAGGGGTCGCGATGGACGAGGGGTTAATAAAGTGATACCAGGTGTTGGCCAGAGAAATCCACCAAACCGGGGCCTCCTTTCCCACTATACAGGCCGTGTTGAGCTGTTGCAACTCAACAAATATGACTTGCATTCTCTTACACAAGCCAAACACTCATTGGTACCTGTTAAGCAATTCATGTTACTACGCATTGTGAAGCTGGTCATGTGAGCGGCAACAAATAGCATCAAAGGAAGCAGGTCAAGTCAGAGGAAAAGTCGAGGGGGTTAACCAAACTGACAAAACCCTGAATTACGGTGCACAAGATTTTGCGCAAACGATGCTACCCAGCTGAGGAGAAACACAAACAGTGATGATGGTACAATGGCTTCGGGGGGTTGGGATCTAAGCCCAAAAACAAAGAGTAAAAGGTGACCCCTTGAATGGTTGCGAAGATCAAACCTGTCGAATGGAAGTCAGTGTGGTGAAAGCAAATTGCCTCTGACAATGAGAGCAGTGCAAACAGAGGGACGCTGTCAGATGACAATCCGCCACCGAAGCTGTGGCTTTGGTGCTAAATAGAGTGACCAGTATAAAAGGTCCACCATGAAACAAACGCAGCGAGCCCCCAAAAACAGCCCCAAAGAGGAAAATACAGTGTATTCGAAACCCTAATTAACACCAATTACCATCAATGACAAGCAAGAGGCCATTAGTCCAGCTAATCCATGGTTTACACTTCCCTCCTGGAACTATGCTGGCCAATTCTCACCCCAATCATGGAAAGGACGTGTTGTTAAATAGACCAGGATCAAAGCTTTGCACTTCCACAAAGTGTCCTATTAGTTAGCGAGCTCAGAATCTTCTTGGATTCTGGTGAGAGGCCACTGATTCGTCAACAGTTAGACTTTAATGACCCGTAGCCATGTAAAGAGCAGATGGCCAATGAAAGACGCCGAAGACGGAATACTGTAAAACGGCTCATTATACAGACTGTACACTGGTGGTGCATGTCTGCCATGGTGTGTGTAAGTGAGTGTGTGTGTGTGTGTGTGTGTGTGTAGGCATGCACTGGCTGAGTAAGGTAGCAAAGTATGAATGTAGAGATCATTTGGAGGTGAGTTAAAAATAAGGTCCTGTTTTTACAGTCAGGATGCAGGATCCTTTTCCTCAAGGATTCATTTCTATGCATCTTAAAAAAGTTATGAATTTGTACTGATATGGTTAGCAAGACCCAAGTGGAACCCATCCTAGAATGGGAGAAGCAATGTGTTTTCCATATAAAAAAAAGTTTTTTCACTTAGATCTTTCTTCTTCTTCTTCTTCTTTTTTTTTTTTTAATGAGCCACAAACTAAATCGCATTAAAGTTAATCAAAGCAGACAAAAAGTAAAGAAGAGTTAAGGTTAGGACAGGGGGAGGTGTAGGGCATGTAGCTTTTCATTCAGTTAATTTAGTGTGAAATCCTATAAAACCACCATCAGTCATTATAATTCTTCCAGAGTTCAGCTTCGGGGTTTCCTGCCTCTAAAGGGCAGCCCTGTTTTGGTCAAAACATACAGCGGAACACGCAGGTCTGAAACATGTAACCGTGCTCCTTATTTCTTAAAATTAATAAGGGTTAACAAGCAAAATTAATCCTGTTAACCCTTTAATATTTGACAGATTTGGGAATAAGAAACAGCATGTTCTTTAAACATTAACACACTCGAGGTTTATATAATTTTGCCATGGATTCATATATTGACTAAAAGTTAAAAAGTTTTTCAAGGTCATTTTTTTTAAGTTGTAGCAACTGTTCAGTTCCATGGAAACACTCTCAGGATCGAATTGTACAATTCAACAATGAATAAAGAGATATACTGTACAAGACCACTTTGCAGTAGGAATAAACCCTTTTGTGTACATTTTATCCTACATACATTATGAGTTGTACTAATCTGCTACCCAATCCGTGTTAACATGTTCAAAGTTTCTCCGTTTTATTTGTACAAACTTGTGTTTTCACAGGTAATACCAGCCCAAGTAACTTTATGCCTTTATGCGAAGAAAGAAAGAAAGAAGAAGAAGAAGAAGAAAAGAAAAAAAAACCCAAACCCTTTCGCAACTTCAAGTGAAACCTCAGAAGTCTCCAGATCACGGAGATGCCTTAAACAAAAAAGCTGTTGGGACAAGCTCACACATACACAGGCACCTATCCCTTTAGGGCAGATCCCTCCCCTCCCCCGTCGCTGAAATCTGATCTGTCGGCATGCAGCTTGGAATTCTTCAATCGCCCTGACATTTGACCTCTGGCCTTTTTGGCAGCACAGAGAAGAGAAGATGAAGTGTCCGAGCCTCTCTTTCTCTAACACAAAAAATCTCCTGTTCTTGTGAACCCTCCCTCCTACGCACCCACACACAAACTCTCTCTGGACCGCTTCTACCCATGTACACCCTGGTTCCTGTGAGACTCACACGGCATAATTACTCATAATATCTGGGTAATAGTCTGTGACATCAAGGGAGCACTTTAAAATCATTGTCCCCCCCTTTGCTCCCTATTCAGCTACCCCGCTGCCCAGCGCAACTTAAAAGCCTTTTAAAAGGCTTTATGAACCGTTGGACTATTACTGCCAGTGCATGCTGGCCACTCTGTCATTTTCTTCTTTGATAGCGAGATTACAATGTTATATGTGTTCGGGAAGCCTGAAAAGGCCTGTTGTACAGGCTCGGAGAAGTTCCTACTTAACCGCCGCACGCTGCGTTTTTAATTCCATTCATGTCCTCGACAACACATTGACTGTTGAGGAAGTGTCAAGCAACTTGATATACTGCGTCATCGCATCGTGGTGGCCCGGTTTTTTTCCCTCTTTTGCGGCTTCTCCCTGTATCGCTTGGAATTATTACGGTCAGGACCTTCTAGTGTCTTCCAGCTGGATTCTGGCATATATATATATATAAAAGCGTCATTATTTTTTATCACTCCATCACCACGAGCGCTCTCATACAGAAGAAGAATTCCTGAGCAGAAACATGCGAGGACCACCATGTGGTTTGACTTATTTTTGCGGTTTAGGGATGTCCTTTCAAGCCAGGTACCGCAGAGTGGTGGAATCTTAACTGTAACAAATCAATGAGAGAAAGGCCCCCGTGATCCTTTTCCCTAAGACCCTGACCGTGTCCGATTCGATAAAGCCGATTTCTACGCCCGCGATAACGGAGCCGCGGTCTGAATGGAGTCTCGGAGACAAACCGCAGTGAGCCGTCGCTCCTGCAGCCTCGGGGCAGAGTGTGAAATAACCCAGAACCTCGGTTAGTGCCAGGAAAACACACATGAGCCGTTGCACTCAAGCACGTGCAAGTCTAATGTACCCGCACCTGGCCGGACACACACGTCGTCAGATTGGCATAACCCAATCGCTGTGTGGGTGTGGAGGTGGGATGAGACCGCCTGAGCCCATGCCTTCAAACAATAAGAGCATCAGGTTCTTGCCTGACGCCCTCCCAGGGGAATCCTGGGAAAGAACCGGGGAAAGGGGAAGCCTCTGCATCTGCCTCCCGCCTGGAGGGAGAGGACCATGGCATTCCTTCAGAGAGAGAGGGGCAGCTTTATGAAGCCATCCATCACCGCATCAATGGTGCGGTGGCCCAAAACAGCCACCCTAGGAGACGCTGAATAGGAGAGGGTGGAGCAGAGAGCCACGGCCGCCTAGCCCTGCTGCTAACGCTGTGATCTTTCACTCTGGCTCATGAGAAAGCAGTGGGGAAAGTGATTAGCCTCCGCCTGCACAGCCGTCCTCTATTTATTGCTGTTCTTTTTTAACAAGGCTGTCGGATACAGCTTTAGCTAGGGAGTGTAAGTAGGAGTATGATGACCACAAAGTTTTTTCTTCCATTTTGCATTCTTGTCCCCGTACTCATTAACAAGGTCTGTGTAACGCTGACTTCGTCCTCAATTTGTCATCCAGTTATTCATCTACTAAACACTCCCATTAATGATAAACACCAGAAGGACACGAGACTCGCTCTCTCTTTATTATCGTTCACACTAAAACTGCTGTATGAGCTTTTGATGACTTAAGGTCTTTTATTCAAAAACCCTGGGTCCTGGTGATCGGGATCCGACTCAGCATGCACTTTATTGTGCTCCTCGACCCATTAGAGCGCCAGCGCCGGGCGAAAGCCTTCTAATGGAGTCACTAATTGTCCAAATAGGTTTACGGCCTATTCAGGTAGAGCTGGAGAGTGTTAAGTTGTCACAAACCCATGTGAGCCTGCGAGGTTCCCAGCAGAGACAGATTAGGAGACCTTTTCTTGACCTTTGCATCTTTTTTAGAAATCGCTGAAAAGCAGGTTAATGTAACGTTTCGCAATTTTAAAGACAACAAACGCTGCACGGCATTACCATCTCGCTGAGGAGCATTTCCTGATATACAGAGGTCACGGTTATTGTTAGAGTGTTACTGCAAAAATCAGCCTTTTAATGAGAATTATTTTTCTTTAATTTGGTTCAGAATCCTGTAAAAAAAAAAAAAAAAAAAAAATGGAAACAAAAAAGTTTTCGTAGGTGATGGGCAATGAAAAAAAAATAAATAAATAAAATAAATAAATTAGAGGCTTCTGAGCAAAAGAAAATATTATGAAAATATAATGCTGATTAAATATAGTTAAATATAGTTAAACATATCAAGTATTATATACTATGCATTCACAGTAAACTAAATATACGATTATTAAATCTATTTCCGGACATTTTCTCCTTTTCTTTTAAAGCATTTATTTTTAGGAATAAAAAAATATCTGTGTATAGAAAAGGAAATTTTAAACATCTAAAACTTATATCTAAATCTTCTATATGATAAAAAAAAATTCACAGTAGAAAATTTAAAATAAATCAGTTTTCTCCTAATAATAATAATAATAATAATAATAATAATATTAATACAAAATCTAAGCATCAATTAAATAAATTTTAAAAATATTCAAACCTAATACTTTGTGCTTGTGTTTTGGGAACAAGAGCACTGTGTCAAATCTATTGGCCCGCCCCTGCCTTTAGAACTCTATATCAACATACCAGCACTTCTACAGAATCTTCTAAAAAGCCTGTGATTAAAAAAAATACAGAGTGAGAAATCTGAAACCGCAAAATATTGTGTTCTCATAAAAAGTTTGATCGCTCAGTTTTCTGTTACATGGGATAACACGGTGCAAAAACATCCCCCCGTCCTGAGTTAATATTCAGACACGGTGAACAAAAGTGAAAAGTGGACACAAGGTGAGTTAAACACTAACAGGTGGTTTAACCTGATCAATGTCCTCCAAAAAAGGAATCCTGTCATGCTCACACATTCAGTTTTGCTTAAAAGGGGGCGTTCAAGTTCAACCGGGACTTTTGATTCTGTAGAATAACAGAATAGAGTTCTGAGAGTGAAAACTCCCTTTATTTCTCTATATAATCCCCTGCTACACTAATGCACTTATCCCAGAGAAAGTTTGCTGGGGACGCCTGAGACATGATCGCACTGTACATGTTTCACATCTGAAACACCGGCCTACCAGGAACTCAATGGGGCGGATGTGGCGATAACTCCCAGCTGAGTTCCTGTAACATGCAAGCGGTGCTGGTGAATTATTATGTGTACAGTTCACAAAAACAGATTCATCTCTTCCACAAGTTGCAAACAAGTTATCCATCTATATTTAAGGAGCAGGCGTTCCACTCGCTGAATGTTCACGGGAACGACTGCATTGTGCTCCGAGCCGCCTCGGCCGGGATCATCACAGACTTCACGGATGTACGATATACTTCTTTACAATGTTCGAACTATTCAAATGTTTTCCTGCGGCTAAGAGTCTCATCACCGTACTGTGTGTGAAGTATTCTGGAAATGACAATCCCTTTCATCCGGAATGTCATCCCAAGTCCCAGTTTGACTTGAACGGCCTTTGCAGTATGTATAAGATGACCATGTAAAAAAAAAAAAAAAAAAAAATTATAGACTTTATGATTAGACTAATAAAAATCACTAGAAGACATAGAAGTAAAAGAAGCAGTTTATTTACAGCTGATGGGTAAGTAAGGAGTAACACACTCCATGTCGTGTTGTTATAAGAAAATAATCAAAAGTGGAACGTTGTAATCAAGCACAGTTACTGCAACCAATCAAAGTTTATTGTTTTCCTCTAACAGCACAGCCCTGAAGTGTTTCGTTCCTCTTATATCACTTACATTTACATTTAAAGTAATTTACTTTAAGAATTTAAATTCTCTTAAATGCAAATATTCGAATACATCTCTGATATTGTAACACATCCTCACAGCCTTTAGTACAGGGAAATACTTAGCGTTCTGTTTTATTCAGTGACATTTTTAGGTTTTTAAAAAAATTTTGCAGGGATAATTTCAAGCATTCCATTTCAGTGGAAATTTTGTGCATATTTGTTTGCCCCCCTCCCCCCCCCCCGCTCCCCCCGCCCAAACCTGACACCTACAAATCTGATCCTGCTGGCGGGAATTCATCACGCTGTTATCAGCAGTCACTGAGTGAAAGTCACTCTGTAATCCGTCAAGTAATGATTCAAAGATCAAAGCTTGCAATACACACTTACCAAGAGCCTATTCACATCTGCACTGTGTACTACTATTGATTTTCTTTAATGATCATAGTTTTAAAATGGGACAATCACAGATTTATAGATATAAAGTTTTTGTCACAATGTGGTGACCTTTATATCCTTCCGAGTTGTCACTTTTTATCCTTGAACAATAGGACGGTTGAAGGTGCCTTAAGGAGAAGCTTAAATGTGGAACAAGTGAATTCAGTCCTTTTTTAAGAAAAACTGAGCTGATCCCCCCGCCACACACACACACACACACACACACACTGCCACCCCCAGGATGGCTCGTCTCAGAGACTTTCTATAACCGGTTCTGGGTGAGCTGTCGAGAAAGAAAGAACAACAAGAGATGAAAATAAAATTAAACAAAAAAATAAATAAAAAGGGATCCTGGATCCCCTGCCAGCGCCCATCCCCGCTGCTGACTGCTGTTCCAGCCACCCCCCTTTCACCTCTGCCTTTTCAGCGCAGGACAATGCAGCAAGCCGTGTTATTTAAGACCTTAAAGAGCCGTCCCTCCTCTCTGTCCTGCGACAATAGCCACCCTACAGAGGGCTTTCTTCATTTAACCTTCCTAATGACAGGTTTCATCCTCTTTCTCCGGAGTTAAAGGAGGAGCAGCTTCTACCCACCATCTTTCCCCCGCCGACTCCCTCTTTTCACGCTCTCTTTGCTTCGCCGCTAAGGGAAAAAAAACAAAACAGAAATGCTGGCTCATGTGCTGGCGTCGAGTGGAGGACTGACAGCTCCTTCTGCACTAAATGACTTGGTCGTTACTTCCTGTTTTTTTTCATCCTCCCACTCAAAATACAAACTGGTTTCCTTAAATAAGAATCTCTGAATTTGTCGGCCATTTTTTCAGAAATGCTGATGTTACTAAGAACATTTATAGACATAATCAACATCTCTATGTTATTCTTCACTACGTACATTTTCAACGAGCATCTACCTGTCCTGGTGCTTTGTATCTGTACTAGCTAGCTATATTGCAGATAAACTAAACTAGCTTAAATCATTAGCATGGTTTGTAGCTAATATTGACCATATATAATATAATATAATACATAATTTGCTAGTCTAAGTGTATGTACAGTTTGAAGGACAGTACATAGTCAATTATAAGCACTTTGTTGAAGAACATTTTGACAAATGTGAGTAATTTCAGCTTTAGCTTTTAGCTTTAGCTTATCTTCCCGTGCTCATTCCGTGTGGCGCAACAATGTAACTTCGGATTCAATTACAGTAAACGCATCAGAAAAGTCGCTTGACTGAAATGCTAGCGCGGTGTGTTACACAACTTCTGATTCAACCATTTGACTTTGAAATTGGTGTTTCAGAGCTTTTTACACCTTTGCTTTAGTGTTTTAAACACCAATATGAGACCGAAATTGAAAAAAAAGTCAAAAGGTTTGGGGATTTTTGTTTCAGTTTTATAGTTTATCACTTACAAGCAAGTGAACCTTTTCTTGGATCAGGGGTATCTCAGTGGTTAAGGCATTAACCTACTGATCAGAAGGTCCCAGGTTCAAATCCCAGCACTCCCAAGTTGCTAAGATTGGGCCCTTGAGCAAGACCCCTAAACCTGAACTGCTTAAATGCGCATGTCTTGGCCAATTAAATGATCCTGAGATTCCTACGGTAAATGATTTTCAGTGCATTTTTATTATTTTTTTTGCCATTGCATTCCCTTATGGGATAAAAAAAAATGATTCTAGTTTATTCTTTCGGAAGAGGTGTAATCTGTGCGGATGTATTAAGTTCTTCCTGCTGCAACTTCTCAGATCCATCCTGCCGTCTTCATCCCTAAGAGTATAACATTTTCACTCTTCACTCTTTAAGCACTTTAAGTGTTTCATGCAGAAATACCTCAATCGCTACCAAGAAGGATTTCACCACACACTTAAAGGATCCGATCGCTCACGGTGCGATGTCACCACTATTTCTTGAGTAATTAAAGTTTTGCAGCTGGTCCCTTCCTCCCAAAGTGTCGCTCAGCACCTCCTGGGTGAAACTGGCACCCAGTGAAGCAATTAAGCAAACACTGTTGACATCTGACATGCAGGGTCGACACGTCTATCCGCCCCGTCCGCCGCATGAGGACCGCCCCTCTTCACTTCCATCCTCAGCGTGAGGGGTCTGTTATGAGATGATACAGTAGGTACATTCTTACTCTGACTGAGTACCTGACATGATGATGCCATCGACAAAAGTGTGTGTGAGCAAGAGAGAGAGAGAGAGAGAGAGAGAGAATCCTGGCTGTGCGTGTGTGTGTGTGCGTGTGTGTGTGAGGGGGATTTTACGGTTGACCTTCTCCTCACGCTCTCGTGAGTCTCTTCACCTCATGTCGATTCTCTTGACCTACTTGGTCGTGCCGGAGCAAGGCACTTAAAGCAGAGAGATGTCATTCCACAGCACGCCGTCTCTCTCAGCCGGCGACTCAGGGACGGAGAGGGTTTGGTAAAGATCTTGGGGGTGAAAGGAGGTTAAAATCTGCAGCAGGAACTGTAAGGAGTTGGGAAAGTGTGAAGAAATTGGAGAAAGCCCTCAGGGATTAGGAGCAAAAAAAACAAAAACAAAAAATTAAGGAATGTGCTGATTGGTTGGTGGAGAAAAAAAATTCTGTAGAAAAATGGCTTTTATAATAATAATAATAATAATAATAATAATAATAAAAAGTATTATTATTGCTATTATTATTATTATTATTATTATTATTACTTTTGTACAAACTTTAAAGTCATGACATCACTAAATAATGGAAGATATGAATGTAAGATATTTTATACTGTATATACTTTATTATACAGTATTTGCTAAGTGAAAGGTAAAAAGATTTATTTATTTATTTATTTTATATAAAGATTTTATGTAATGCAGTTTTTCTTCGTGGGGAAAAAAGACCAGTACAAATGTTACAGATTTTAAGAAATAAAATTGAAAAAAAAAAAATTCAATACAATTTCAATATAATCAAAGGACTTGGAATAAAGAACAAAAAACAGACAACTGCGTCAATGAGGGAAAACTATGCAATTAGGCAACAGAGAATTTTCCACAAAACAAATCCAATCCTGGGATGTAAAATTGTCCTTTGTTGATAAAACATGCTAATAGGACGTTTTAAGAAAATTCCAAAACAAAGAATATCGATAATTTTTCTATTTTTGTTTTTTCAATTGTTATAAATTTGCATGTTTTCACACAAAGCCTTGCTGTAAACATGAGACGGCAGCGAGCGTTCGGTTTGCTGGTGTAAACAGTTAAAGATCCGCTCCTGCTGCATGATACAACGAGTCCAAACAAAGAGGATGTAAGACTAGGAAGGTGTGTGTGTGTGTGTGTGTGTCAGAGGGAGAGAGAGAGAGAGAGAGAGAGAGGAAGTGTCTGAGGTGAGATGTGTGTGTGTGTATGTGTGTCTCTGAGAAAGCTTGTTGGTGTGTTTAGTAAACACTCGGAGCCTGACCCCAGAGATTCCTGATGTGAGTGTGAATGGAGCCGGAGAGAGGCATCCGAACCGCAGGAGCGATGGAGCATAGCGGCGAGGTGCCTGGTTACTGCGCCGGACAGGAAACGCTCTCCAGAGGCCTGCAGGGAACTAAAAGGCCGAGACGTAGCTCTTTATTGTGTGTAGAGCTCGGGACTGCATGGCGTGCAAGAACCGCTCGGGCGCCAGGAATCACTGAGAGCTCCGATTTGAACGATGTTTTCATTCAGACTGAAGAACTTCTGGTGATGTTCAGAGCTCACTCTCGAATTCTGCATTCTGATTGGTCAGAAGGCGGCGATTAATTGTTTTTTAAAGCAGCTCGGACTGTAATGCTGGTCACAGGTGTAGAATTACAATGTTATATGTCACTGGCAAAACCATACGGTACGTTGTGCAGCGATAAAAAAATAAAATAAACAAAGTATATTTAAATCAAATCCATACAGAAATAATCTTGAACTTTGCAAATAGAAACAGAAAAATAGAACAAACTGTATACAAAAGTCAATTAAATAAAAATGTGAAAGCAAAAACATAAAGTCGAAATAAAGAGATTTACAGAAATTTGTAAAGGTGTTTATTTAACATCGATGGAAGGAGTCTCCAGTGTCAGCGTTGTGTAACAGTCAGAGGTGAAGCTGTGATCTTCAGGACAGAGGAATTTACACTCCTTTGTTGTTTGTGTTAATTTGATAAACTCCAAGAGAAAATCATAAAAAACAGTCTGGAGAAGGAAAGATGGTTTATAGCTGCTATAAACTTGCTTTCTTCAAGAAAACTCCATGATGTTTAATGTAGATAGATAGATAGATAGATAGATAGATAGATAGATAGATAGATAGATAGATAGATAGATAGATAGATAGATAGATGAAGTATGACGTTCTTTAATAACAATAACATTAAAGAATTTTGTAATCTTTGTAGAACTGCACTGCTAGGAAATGAACAAAACGCTCCATGTGGACGAGCCATTATGGAAATATAATCAACGTAAGGGGTGATAAGAGTAACTGAACCTCATCACACCATTATGTGGATGATTATTTTCCTAAAACAGCGTGTTTCTTCTAACAGAGTGGCTTGAGACTGGGCAAGGCTGAAACCAAAAATGTACAAGTCCCATTTTCTGCTCTTTTGGTTTTAAGTTAAATAATATCTGCGTGTCACAGAGGTAGTAATAATAATCATTATTGTTGAATTGCCAGGAATGTATGAATTTCTTCTATTCACTCTGAAGCCTCTTGGTAATTTCTTGACTATTGTGTGAATTCTCTGCTGCCCTAAATGTTTTATTTCCTTCCCGAAGACTCCCTGTACAGACGTTAGAGGGGTCGGGACGGTGGGAGAAACACGCCAGTGACGATGATGTGAAGAAATGAACAGCTTAAGTGAAATCGCATGAGCTTGATGTTAGCAAACACACCGTGTGTGGAGGCTCAGTCAGGGGTCACTGCATCACCCCGAGTTCAGGATCTGCCTTCTATCAGACGACAGCTAGGCAGCTAGCATGGGGCGGAAATTACACCCAAATCATGTTATACACATTCCAATCGTTTGGCTAACCGTGTATAAGTTTGTACACAAGATGCTTTCAGAATACGCTGATGGATTTCGCTACGTAGAGTCCGAACCCACTCATCAGGGACGGTCTAATCCAAATGAGAGGCACGCTTGATCCCTGACCACGGCAAAATGAGCTAAAGCGTAAAACCTGCCGTAAACCCTCAGACGACCTCGTCTTTCTTCAGCGCCGATGTTTTATTTGCCTCCTAATCGCCGTATTAAGGCGTTCTTTGGTGTCTCCGCGGCCCCTTTCCAAAGCCTCGTTTCAAAGGCCTAATGAAAATAAACTGGAGGGCCCCTGACGCTTTATTTTGAAAAAGAACACAGCAGCGGCGGGTTCAGGGCGAGGTGGAAAAACAGGGGGCATCTGGAACAAAGACCAGAAGAGTGTGAGGTCAAACAGCCCGCTGTCCGCACCATCTCCGGCAGACGCAGCATGGGAGGAGAACGATGGCGCTTATATAACTGCCGATCCGTTTTTGTCCCGCGTGCGTAGGATAGAATATATCACACGGCCTGACAGAGGAAACAATAGATCACGCTTTTGTCCGAGCCAAAGTGGGCTCTTTTCAGCAGATCATGCATCTGGACTACAGGAGATTAAGCCTCGGTTTGCGGTCCAGCTTTCGGGGGGTGACCTTTGACCCCGCTCGGCTCAGGAACACTGAACCCACACGAGTTACAGGTGAACAAGTGATTACTGAGCGGCTCTTAATTTAACTTCAAGTCGCTTTCAGCATAAATTTACATATATTTGCATACATTCATTATGAGCGCTATTTAACAATAGAAACAGGTTTTTTTTTAAAATAACGTTTAAAGATTATTACTTATTGTTTGCCGGAAAAAGTTATTAAAATATGTACTTTTTATATTTTAAAAAACGTATCACCCACTGTGACTATTTTTTTAAATTTAGTATCCAGTTAAGATTTAATTATTACTCTGTTAATTCATTCATTATTAATTAATGTTAGACCCATTTATTTCATTAAATTAAACATTTATATTTTATACAGTTCAATTTCATGCAACTGATTTGCTTGGCACAAATTTTGACGAACTAATTAATTATTTAATCATTTAATTCATTCGTTAAAATCAAATATTTTTGTTTATTTATTTGGTTTCCGTTATAAGTATCCACAAAATACACAAAATGCATTACTTTTTCCTTCTTTATTAAAAAAAATAAATAAATAAATTTACATTTAAACAATTCAAGTATGTCTGGAAAAAAACAGCTCCTCATTTTTTTCCTCGTTGGAATTTTTGCCCCTGCGCTGATTTTATATGTGACAAGTTGCGTAAGAGTGTGTGTATAACAGTTTTATGATTGTTTGTGTAGTAGAGTGTGATCAGCCATAACAATAAAACCGCCTGCCTAATATTACTGTATCTTGTTCCCCTTTGTGTCACCAGAACAGCTCTGAACCAGCGATGCATGGTTGCCACAGGACCTCTAAAGGTGGGGAATCGACACCAAGAAGTCTTTGTCATGTTCCTCAAATCTTTCCAAAATGATTTTGCAGCGTGTCAGGGCACGTTATTCTACTGAGGGCACAAGAAACATCCAGATGAATGCCAGGACCCAGGGTTTTTCAGCAGAACTTCGCATAGAGCATCGCAGCACTGCCTGTGCCAGCTCACCTTCATGCCATAGTGCATCTCCTGCCCAGGACCAGCCTGACTATCCACCTGATCATAAAAGAAAACATGATCCATCGGACCAGGCCACCTCCTTCCATAGCTCCGTGGTCCAGTCCTGACACTCACGTGCCGGTTGGAGGAGCTTTGTGGACGGGGTTTAACATGGGCAGGACACTCTGACCAGACTGTGGCTACATCGGCCCACACGCGGCAAGCTGTGATGCACTGTGGGTTCTGACACCTTCCTGTCACAACCAGAAATAACCTTTTTCAGCAAATTGTAGCTCTTCTGTGGGATCGGTCCAAACTGGCTAGACTTTGATTCCCATGCGGATTAATGACCCTTGGATGCCCGTGTCTCTGTCACCAGTTCACCGTTTGTCCCACCTTGGACTACTTTTGGTACTTTTGCAAACCAGGAACATCACAGAAGACCTGGTGTTTCTGTAGACGCTGTAACCCAGCACAGAGTGTCCCTTGTTCAAGTCTCAAGTCCTTATGTGCTTGCCCATTTTTCCTGCTTCTAGCACATCAGCTTCAAAAACTGATTTGTCGTGGCGCAGTGGTAAAGTGCTCGCTCTATCATCGCTGGTTCGATTCCCGGGTGATGCTGTAACCTCTCGCAGCCGGAGGTCTAGAGAGAGCTGATTGGCCGAGTTCTCTGAGAGGGGAGGGATGAGAGGTACATAGTGCGCACACATTAATCACGGCTCTACAGCCAATCAGGGGTGTCTGTGAGCTCGCACAAGCGGAAGGAGCGGATAGCGCTGTCTTCCGAGTCTGTTATGCCGCCCCCAACGAGCAGTTCGAAAAAGATGCGGTCGGCTGGCGTCACGCGGGTCGGAGGAAACACGTGATAGTCTTCGGCCCTCCCGACTGAGTGGTAGCAGCCTTAATGTGGGAGCCCCCTAGTGACGGGGAGGAATTGGACACGACTAAATTAGGGAGAAAATCTGGGGGAAAAATCAATATACAGTAAGGAGATAATCTATGTCACCTGTCAGTGTATGTATATGTGATAGTGTGTGTATGAGGTTCATCACTCCGCTGTGTTCTGAACAAGGTAGGAGTGTGACGTGTGACTCCTCCACCGTGCACCTGTGTGGACTTTGCCCCTAATCCTCTCTGATCCTCTCTCTGCTTTGAATACTCAGACTACTGAGTGTAACTAATTCTCCCACACAAGGACATTGTCTCAGCCCCTTTCTCCTTTGTCTTCCTCCTCGCGGCCTCGTATTCAGGCGCTGCGTTCGTTAGCCGACCCGGGAGAAAGCCCTTCAATCCGAAGCACTTAATGAGCTGTTTCCATCACCTTCAATCTGATTGTTTTCTTTGATTGCATAAAGACAAAACAGATAAACACCCGTGCTGATAAATACCCCAATCCCACCCCCGCCGTGAATACCGCTGTTATTTTCCTCGGAATGTAATCATTTCATTCACAAAGAATCTCACGCGGGTTTGGTTCGACTGATCGCTCCGTACAGACACAACAGATCCGTCCCCGATCCCACACAGGAACCATTTGTGACCCGCTGAGCGACAAACTGGTTTTGCAGTGAAGAGCACAATCGCGCCGATTGAGGGTTTATGATTCAGCAAATGTTGAGGCCGTCGGCCCACCAGAGTACGCACGCAGCACATGTGACCGAAGAAAGTTACAGACGTCAATTCCGTGGAGACGGCCCGGGCCCTAGAGGGGCTTTTTTCAGACAGCCATTTGGTGCCCTTCAACCCCCCAGTCTCTAACCTTTTGACTCCTGAACCTGGAGGTCAGCGATGCTTGGGGAGCCGTGATCCAGCAGCACGGCCTGTAAATCAGTGCGCTCACGGGAACGGCGCAGCACGCAGGATCCCAGCCCTGGCACCATCACTCTGCCCGCTCTGACGCACCAGAGCCTGGGTTCCCATCCGGAGCGGCTTTATTTCATTTACGCAAAAAAGCTCCAGGGCAAGACGTCGCTTACACAGAAACTGAAACATGGGACACAAGTGGCAACAATAACAACAATAACAGCGCACTGTAAAGAAACGTAAAACCATAACCGTAAGGTTTTAGTAATGATGCTGTTAATTATCCTCACAGAACCAAGTGCCAGCGCGCGGCAGCTCGTATTTAATTGCGGGTTCGAGTTACTAAACATAAAGAGCAACAGTCTGTGGAACACATTCACTCAGGGAATCCAGACACGGGAAGGAAAAAAAAAGGTTCTTCAATGAATCATCCAATAAACGGTTCTGCCTGGACTCGGCTCAGAGAGGAAAACCCTTCATTTGCAGGTTTCTACACACAACCTTCACTGCATTTAAATGATTTTAATGCCTTTGACCAGAGCGATCACCAAAGAACCCAGAGCGGCTCTGAGTGCATGTGTTTTTTTATTATTATTATTATGATTCATTATTCTATTTTTAACCTTTAACCTAGAACCTCAGTTATTCTGCCTGGATCCCCTGGTCCACCCTTACAGCCGTACGTACTGTACAGAACACTACAGGGCTCTCGCAAGAAGGGTTCTGTTTGGAATCATCTGTGGTAGCTGATTCCTACAAGGGTGTAAATTTAGTAGAGTAAACAAACAAACAAACAAACAATACAAATGCAAAATACTAACAAACGAATAAATAAACAAAGAAAGCAAGTAGTCGAAGGGGGAAAGTAAATAAACAACTAAATGAATAAATTAGTTAAAAACAACAGTCTGATAAGCTAATGAATAAACAAATAAATATTTGAGCAAGTGAATGAATATATTGATGAATACATAAATAAGGTATTGAATAAATGAAATAAATAAATAAATAACAAATGAGGAAGTAATTAAATAAATTACTACATAAATAAAATTACAAATAAATAAAATAATTTAAAGATTGAATAGCTAAATAGATAAATAACATAAATAGATTTCTAAATAAACAAACAAGATCAATAGATAGACAGATAGAGAGATAGACATTAAGGGAGTAAATAAATAAACAAACAAATGAATGATTCAGTAAATAAAAACATAAACAATCAAATAAACATAATCAGTGAGATCCTGAACAAAATTAGTGGATATAAATGAATAATGAATAAAATGATTAGTGGAATGAAAAAATTTAATCAACAGCAAGAATCTGATGAAAGTGTGAGTGAATCAATAATGAACTATATACAAATATTTAAATCATTTAACTAAACGAACGAATGAATAAATGAATGAAGGAATGAACGCGCGTTCTGTCGCACAGCCTCGGCCCCGGTGCGACCCCTCTGCCGGCTGTACGGATCCTCGGGGCAGTAAAACTCGCCCACCTGTGTGTAAAGCTCTGGACTCTGTCACCCAGACGGACGTTCAGAAGCACCTGGACACCACGTACACAAATCAGACAGTTTTCCTGGAGGGGAGTGAAGTGTCTGCTCATGGTTCCCCGCTTTGACCTGTCAGCTCGGCCCCAGGCCCCGGGTCATCTCCATCTCTCTCTCTCTAACACACACACACACACACACACGTACACTAATGAACAGAGCCGTAAAATGGTCACAATGCTGTTTTTCTAGCCAGGCCACCACACCAGTTGTTGCTCTCCGGCTCTGACAGATGACAGTTCACACGCTCTGTTTTTACTTTTGACCAAACACACACACACACAAACACACACGCACACTAATATATCTCAACATATTGAATGTAAATTAATTGTTCAATTTAAATTCTTATTAAATAAATCTTTAATGTACTGCTATGTGTAGTTCAGTGCGTAAGGTATCGGACTGCAGATCAGAAGGTTCTGGGTTCGAACCCCACAGTGGGGTGGCTCACAGGGCTAAGGCACTGAGTTACTGATCAGAAAGTCTGTGGTTCGAGCCCCAGCTCCACCAGAGTGCCACTGTTGGGCCCTTGAGCAAGGCCCTTAACCATATCTGTATCAGTAACGCTGTATCATGTCCAACCCTGAGCTCTGACCTCAGTAAAGTGCAGTAATGTGTGTGTGACGAATAAAGGCATAACTTAACCACAAAGTCGCCCCCTGTTGGGCCCTTGAGCAAGGCCCTCAACTACTCAGATGTGTAACGAGATAAAAATGTAAGTCACACTGGATCAGGATGTCTGTTACAAAACATACAGAGTACCGAGACAGTCTGGCAGGTTTTAATCGGCACAATCCGGGCACTGAAAGATTCTCTTGTGAGTCAACCTTAAAGTCTGTTAGGATTTTATTTTATTTTTATTTTTAACCCCAACAACCTGACAGACACCCACCCTATACCAAACTGTTTTAACACTTTAATGCAGCGCTCTCCAATATTTTTCTTCCTACTCGTCTTTTAATCCAGGCTGCTCGGTATCCGTGTGCCGGAACAGCTTTGAAGGCTTCATAGCCTCACTCGCTAACCTGTCGCCACATATTATATGGAGCGGGCTTGGTGCGTGAGAATCACCTGTAGCGTTAAACCCGTATCTTAAGTAGGACTTATATTGTCTTTTAAATGCAGCTTTCTTTTCCTTGGAAGCCGTAGACTCTCCTCCAAATTCGTCTGTTTGTTACTCATTTTTTGATCACGTGATCAAGATGTTTTTTTTTAAATTAATAAAAAAAAACTTTTAGACTCTGATAATCATAAAAAAAAAAAATTTATCAGTATACTCAAGGAATTTTATATTTACCACACATACACAGAACCGAGACAACAGTTTTTATTGGCACATTCGAGGCATTAAGAGGAAAATCATGAGCAGGAATTTGAAGTTTGTACCACAGACTTGGCTCATGAAAATGTCTGAAAATCACCGTTTCTACATAAATGAAGGGTTCCTGTTGAGGGTCAACTTTACGGCCTGTTAGGATTTATTTCCTATCTAACAGACATTCATCTTCTTTTATCCATACTAGAGGAAATAAAGGGTTATTCAGAGCTTCTTTACTTATTTCTTAACTTATTAACTTCTAATATGCTTCTCTTGTGTGTACGAGTGTGTGTTTACTGCGTGTGTTGGCGCTAAATGAATATGCAACATTCACAGACTGCAGAGTTCCGCGAGAATCTGGAATTTAACTTGATTCTTTGTCAAAGAAACATTATTAAAACCTAAATAAAAAAGACTTATGAAGCTAAAACTTATAAAGCTAATACTCATTAAGCTAAAGTGTTTGGGCCCCTTTTCGCTCAGGGTGTAACATTAGCACATGTCGCCCCCTGGTGGAGAAAGAAAAAACACACCAGCAAGTTGATTTTAAAAAACTATTTTGCACTTTTTTGTCTACAGCATTACACAATAATTTAACCTCAAACAATAAATATTACACAAAACTGGTTACATTCATCAAATTCTTGTTACAGGCTTAGTGTTGTTTAGTTTGCTCGTTTTTCTTCTGAAGTCATTCATAACAAGGACAAGCAGGAAAACCAGACTAAGTGCATACGTTTATACTTTTATTCAGTAGATTGGGTTTAAAGTCTAACATAAACATGGACACACACAAAACTTAAATGCTACTAAAGAGTTCCTCGCTGCTCTCCAAACTGCATTAAATACTGAAGGAACATTCTTGTCTCTCGGTCAGATCAGTCCAGCCCCGTTTTGAGCTTCTGTGCCACCGTGCTGTCGTGTTTGGATCCTCCGAGGCACGGCGGGCTCTTGGCCAGGCTCGGGTCGCTGCTCCACTGCTGCGGCGTCTTGGCCTGGATGGCGAGAGCGTGGACGCTGGTGCTCAGCTCCTGGCTCAGGGTCTCGTTGACCAGGCGGTGGCGCTGCAGCAGGGACAAACCCTCGAAGCGAGAGCTCACCACGAGCACCCTGAAGTGCGACTCGGAGTCCGGAGGCACGGCGTGCATGTGGCTCTCGTTCAGCACCTCCAGATGCTCAGGATTGAAAGTCTGAGCGAGTTTGGTGCGAATGGAAGCCTCGACCGGCCGACCGGAAGCAGCGTCCATGAGACGAGATGACACAGTGGATGAGGAACTGATGAACCGGCGAACACAGGAGAGCATCAGGAACACAGGAGCAAGAGGATGGCTACAGGAAAGATAATAATGATTATAAAGAGAAGAAAAGTAAAGAGAGATCAGGACTATTCAGAGTGGACGTCCAAAAGTTTAATTAAAAGCAACAACAAAAAACATAAATAAAAATCACCTTTAATGATCTGCATCATGATGTTTATAATAACCACCTAAGCTCCACAATACATCCAAAATGTATTCATAAAATTTGCAGACTATTTTGACTTTAGTTTACCCAGAATGCTGTTCTGCATAACTGATCTCTATTTAAAGATGGCAATGCATCAGCACTTTAGTACTAAAAAGTAGAGTTTGAAATAGAAATAGTTAAAATCATAAATCTAATAATAATCTGCTGATCTTTAATGTAATCAGTGATATTATTATTATTATTATTATTATTATTTGAGGTTGAAGTCCACTGCTCATATTGCTGCAATGCATTCTGGGACTCCGAGTCCGACCTTTGCCCCAACACCTCCACTATTCTGTTCCTACGCTGGATGAAATATACACTAACAAGAATATGTTTTTAGCCAACTGCTAAACCTGACTGTTATCCCCTAGGCTTCTGTTAAGGAACTGTGTTAGGAATGACAGGGTCGTCCTATATGACGTCAGAGGAGAACATTAACCTTTCTCTGAATATTAACATCTAATAGGAATACGAAAAAGTAAAATAGACAAACAACCAACAGATCTGCACCAGAATAATTAAATACAAGAGTTCATAAGAGTTTAATGAGTCTGGGGGTGAAGGTGTCCTTTAATAATTTTATAATGCTTGAAGATCTAAAAAACAAAACAAAACAACAGTTTTTATTCGTCACAGCCGTCTCAAAGACCTACTTTTAGCTTCTAGCTTTCAGCTTCAAAAGAAAACGGAATTCCCCAGGACAAAATGACGAAAATATAAAAAAAAATCCTAAATATTTACATAAAGCATCAGTTTCTCACTTACATTAATAATCTTCTTCTTCTTCTTCTTCTTGGGCTTCTTCGCACATGCGCAAGAGACGCAGCTCTTCTTCGCCTCCGTTAGTGCGGAGCCGGGGGGGGGGGAACTGCACTGCCCCCTAGTGCCAATAAGAAAGTACTAAAATTCTGTAAATTGTAAGTCATAAATACTAAATGAGAAATAATTTGTAATACAGTAAAATTAAATATCTTATAAAATGATCATATTCGTGTTTTGCTCTTGCTATTGTTTCAAATATATTGGCAATTTTGTTGTTAATGCAATTTGTTGTTTTTCTGGCCTTTTTTTTTTTTTTTTAAATAAAAGATTACATAAATACACACTGATGAGCCATAACATTATGAGCACCTGCTGAGTATTACATAGATCCCCCTTTTGCCACCAAAACAGTACTGATCTGTGTGTTCTGACACCTTACTATTGGAACCAGCATTAACCATTTCCTCAATTTGATCTACACTAGCACGTCTATTCGTTTGGACCACACAGGCCAGCCTTCACTCCCCATGTGCATCAGTGAGCCCTGGACACCCCGACCCTGTACGGCTGGACAACTGGGTCAGAGCAACTCAACCGAAACTGCAGCTTGTGTGTGATGTTCCATCATCAGTACTAGATTTTGGAAATAAATTCCAAAACTTTTTTAAATTTAATGTGACATTGGTTATCAAAACAATGCCATGGTAAATGTGTGCCGTAATCAAAGCAAAAGGCAGTCCAATAGAATATTAGAGTACGGATTACTTTTTTTTTTTTTTTGCCGTGTGTCCTATAGTGTGTGTCCTATATTATACAGTCAAGTGTAAATTTAAGAACGCACATTTCTCTTTTTCATTCTTTCTTTTTTTAGTCAACCAGAATACTGAAAAAGGACAAATTGAGTCTGTTCTCACCTGACAGGAGGGAAACACAGCGCGGTCTCGAGGGATGACTTTCTTTAAGACTTAACAAGTTGAGCATTAAGAGTTGCATTTCTGCTTATCACAGTTGTAAAGTGTGATTATTGAAATTCCCTTTAAATCCCTGTCTAAAACCAAACAGTTCGTTCTGCTCTGATCACGAACAAGGCGTTTCCACCTCTTATTTGGATTTGTGGTTTGTTTTATTCCCTGAAAATCCTAGGAGATTTCTGAAATGAGCAAACTGGCACCAACAGTCTTGCCTCGGT
This sequence comes from Clarias platycephalus, assembly GCA_030068275.1. NCBI lineage: Eukaryota > Metazoa > Chordata > Actinopteri > Siluriformes > Clariidae > Clarias > Clarias platycephalus. The sequence goes on along the minus strand of JAQQZT010000019.1, from coordinate 1,283,420 downwards.
CCACGACTCAGTGAGATCAGACTTTTTTTTAATTAGATTTTTTATAGATTTCCTAAAGCTCTTGCCCTGTATCTGCAGGATCACACACACACTGTCAACTTCAAAGCTCTTTTGTAATTCACTCTGGATAAGAGCATCTGCCAAATGTAAATATAAATGTGAAGGTGATCAGCTGATCGACTAGATGATACTGTACAGCTGTACAGGTCTTCCTAATCACTCGTCTTTTCATCATTGACCTTAATGACTAGCTTGAAGCTCTTTGTTATGCTAGAAAAATGTGCTTCCAGATTTATTTACTATATTGCCAAAAGTATTCGCTCGCCTGCCTTTACATGCAGACCAGTCCAGTTCTTCCACACCAGACTCACTCATCCATGTCTTTATGGACGTTGTTTTGTGCGCGGGTGCGCAGTCATGCTGGAACAGGAAGGGGCCGTCCATGAACTGATCCTCGTGAGCATGAAATTGTCCAAAATGTCTTGGTATGCTGAAGCATTAAGAGGTCCATACTGTATATTGTATACTGTCTTAATACTTTTGGCCATTGCAACAACAACAACAAAAAAAAAACATTTCTCTTGAGACTGTTCTAAACCTTTGTATCAAGTCAATAAATACAAATCATTTAATCTCCATGACATAGGTTTATTTTTCATACTTATGTTTTCATTTCATTTTACTGCCTAACTGCAGTAAAATTCTCAGCACGACTGAAAAAGTCTCTCTCTCTCTCTCTCTCTCTCTCACACACACACATTTACACACACACACACACACACACACACACCTTAATACACAACCATTTTGGCGTAACATTGAAATAGTCTCCATATTAAATGATTACGTCAATGTCTTTACGTCAATGTCATTCTCATGTACAAAAGAAAAAAATAAATAATCAAACGAAACACAAAATGAACAACATACATCACACCAGCACTCTATTTCTCATGTTACACTGTTTTTTGTGTCTTTTTTTTTAATTATTATTATTATTATTTTTATTATGATTGTTATTATTGTTTCACATATTTATACTTTTACATACAAACAACTACAACCTCTACAGCACGGTACGATGATAAGGTGATAAACTCCGTCACATTGAAATCATGGCGATACATTGGAATTCGACACAAAAATAAATAAATTAATTAATAAATAAAGCATCAAAAGACCTGTTGTACTGTATAACTGCAGAACGATAGACACCGGCCTCGTACAGGCGAGATTTATACAGCGAGATTTCAGATTGCGGCAGATTGATTTCACTACGCATCTCATTTCGACGCAAAAAAAATAAAAAATTTTGCGTGCTCGCTTCAATCCCGATGTGAAAGAAAGGGGGTGGAGCCAAGAAACACACCAATTGCTTATTGCTTTGATTTCTTTTTGCGCGCGCGCACACACACACAGGATCGATCCGTGACTTGTAGCGGGCGCTTTCGGAAAATACAAAACAAAAAAAAGACTCTGTAACGAAAGACATTCCAAAAATAAATAAATTTAAACAAATAAAAATCTGAACGGGCAAAAATTCACAAATAATTTTTTTTTAAACGTACAAATGTCACGTGACGTCACTGAGATCGAACAAATTCAGCAATTCGACGGCAACATTGTGGAGCTCGACGGGCGGCAAGAAAACAACACGGCAAAGACGTGACGCTTTAGAGATACACGCTGTACAGGAAGCTTTCCGTGCGTTCGCGGACACGTCGGTGACCGAAGCACTAACGTGGATGTTGTGAATGTGCTTCTCTCACGTGAAAAGAGTCACGTGTGCTTCATATGGAGGTGTTTTTTTACTTTTCTTTTTTTTTTGGTCTTTCACACACTGTCCATTTGTACTACGTGTTTTTTTATGTGATTTCTCAGACATCTGATTCGATTTTCTCACGTTATTTATATGATGTCGCAGGATGATGTCATCACTCCGGTGATGTCACTTGAATATAATTCCCTTTCAGCACACACCACCTTATGAAATTTTAAGTTTTTCTTTTTTTTATCTCAAATCATGTTAATTGGATTCCCTGATCAGTTTTAAAAAACACACACACACACACACACACACACACACACACACACACATGTGGGTTGTTGCTTTTGTAAAAGAAGATTGTGCGAGAGATTTACTTGATTTTTCAAATTTTTTAAATAGATCGAATGGAAATTATTCAGTGATTGAGCTTTGTGGGTTCATGTTTTTCTCAATCACACTCCTACACACTGCTCGGGTTATTATACACTTTTTTTTTTACCAGTTGAACTATAAACAAACGAGTCCTTGACCCTGACCAGGACGATGCACTGAAAACGGATGAATCAATGCTGTAAACGTTGCAGCGCTTCAGAAGCACTCCAGAATCAAGGGTGCGTTCCTTGTGGAACCCTGAAGAACCTTTAATATGTAGCGTTTACCTAGAAATGTCCTCGTAGTTCACCTTTAAATGCTTTACTTATTACTAAAAATGAATTGTGAACTGTGCAAAAGTCTTGACCTCCTTATTTCTTTATATTTTGTTTAAAATTTGACTATTCTTCAAGAATAGATCTCCAGGCTTCCTGCAGGACTTTTTTGGGACTCTTTTGGCATTCATAGTGACTTATAAATGATTGAAGCATAAAAAAAACATCTAACGTGATGCATGAACCAGTGAGAAACAGGTGTGGATGACGGCAGATGATCAGGTTGGTGATTAATATACTTGTGATGCTGAACGCTGAATGATTGACGAGAGAGGAAACGAGGGTGCTGCTGAGGTTGTTTCATAAACAACCGATTTTTAAATCGTTTCTTCAGGCGCGATGCAGGTCACAGTAAAACATTTGTTCAAATTTCTTTATTTCAATCTACATCTTTTAATTTAATTTAATTTAATATGAAAAAATGGGGGGTCAAGACTTTCGCACAATACTGTGCTCAAGGTAGCGTTTAGTACCATTTGTTTGTCCTGGATAAAAACGGGATATAAAACAGAAGAGGTGTTTCCTCTAAAAGTTCACACCGGCATTTTCATTTCTGAAATTATTTTTTATTTTTTTGCACCAAGTAAAGGAGATTGTAGTCTCGGCTGGTCGAAAGCAGTGGACTGGAGATTGGAGATTGTGCTTCGTAATTGTTTGCGATGACGTCCACTATTAGCAGGAAAAAATCGAGACCCTCATACGTTCCTATTAGACTGTATGTGTTTTTGTGGTTTTTTTACCTTTGTATACTGATTGCATCTAGAATATGGCTGCTATCCTACAAAAATGGCAGTAAATACGTGTCACCTGCAAACAGAAGCTTCTTATTTAACTGTATTTTTTTAAACCATCTGCTCAAAATCAAGCTCTCATATAAATAAATCGTTAAATAAATACAAATTCGTGGAACAACTCGACGTTTCACGTGCAAGCACATTTTTACATGCACACACACACACACACACACACACAAACACACCTACAGGTACTGCATCATCGTCATTGTCGTGAGAACAGAAAAGTTGAGCGGACGCCTCACTGATGTCACCGTGATGTCACCGTGATGTCACCGCGATGTCGCCGCGATGCACAGATTGCATTTCTGAATATGTCTCGTTAAAAACATTACCTTAACAAACTGATAAATATTTACAGACATCGAGGAGAACCTATCTAAGACATTATGGTACTATTTCACTGGAAACTGAAAGTTCATTTCAGAATTTTTTTTCCCCTATATATATATTTATATCATTGTATATTGATTATGAGCTATTAGTGCGTTCAGGACAAACAGATTAAACTGTATATTTATATTCATTACAGCATTTACATCATCACTTTTTAAAATAAATCTTAACCTTGTTTAGATAGTCTTCTTAAACCATCTTGTGCTTGATATGGATTTTCCCCCTCATATTATTCTGTCATATTTTTCCCCTAAAAGATTTGTGCCTATGGAAGAAGAAACATCTTTTTATTTTTTCATCAACGCGAATTTGTGAAGGAACACAAAGGAAGGAACGATGCCTTGTAACTACTGAACCACTGTGAATGCACACGAAGACGTTACATCGTGGACTGAAGATGCGAATGGGGGAGCACTTATTTTTTCACACTGTCACTTCTAGTCTTCGTTTCAGACGTCATCTACAGTGTTTCCAGTTAAACCGATTCTAATCATGCCTTTCTGTTGCTATGGTCTTAATTATAATAATAATAAAATTTTATTTTAAATTCACGTTAAATGTTTTGTACAATTTCAATAACTGCTCGAAAAATAAAACTCTCAGGACATCGTGAGCGGGAAAAAAACAACAACAACAACAACAACCAACAACCAGAACCACACTAAGAGCAAACACTGTCCGTGCAGAAAAGATCTACCGACTGACTGACGACACGCTCTCGCCTCGCCTCACCGCGATGCTGTGGACGGAGATTAAAGGGCAAACTCATCACTGGCCAGTTAACATGTTCAAACTACAAAACAACCTGGAATGTGTCTAAAATGGCAGTTGTTCAAAAGGCGCACACATACACACACATAAACACACACACACACACACGTGTCCTCCCTGTAGAGATGCTCATTATAGTTGTCAGGACTGCGCCACTTATGAATGTACAGATATGTCAAATAAAATGTGATGTTAAATGCAAATTTTTCATGGACTAAGGCTGTGGATGAGTGATGAGATTTTCTGGTATCTCACCAACGAATCATCTAAAAAAGATGAAGGGGATATATTTATACCATCTAAAATTCCAAATCTGACAAAATGTGTTTTGTTTGAGGGATCGGGATCACACTGCAGAATGATTCTGCCTGATTCAACACTGCCACCTGCTGGCACGGAGGCGACACTATTGTAGCACCTGCCCCCTTGTCTCCGGGAGCTTCAGCGCCAAAAAGCTCCCGACCGCCAGCGCACCAGACGCGAACAGGATGGGCACGGCTTTGGTGATGCCAACGAAGGACTGGAAGATGCTTATTCCCAGGACGGCGGCGAGCTTGCACAGGGCGTTCAGGAAGCCGAAAGCTGTAGTTCTGTGGGAAAAAAAGATAAATAAGACATAGCAGTGTGAGCTAGCATTTAGAATTAAATTTACAGCTGTTTCAAAACATCTGTACAGTAATTACTTATGCATTTTAACAAGCCAAGGGTTTTAACTGAAAAATTCTTTCAGATGGAGTAGTATGAAATATTTTCAATTTCAGCTTATTTGATAAAAGTTAGTAAAATTTATTAAAGCTGCTAATCAGTAATCCCGTTAGATTAGGCGTCTGCATACATTGGTTCCTCATAAATTTTCACCTCAAGAAATTAGCCTCAGCATACAGTACATAGCATTTTTGGCACACGAGCTGAAACAAACCGAGCCGAACCAAACACCAGTTAAGTCGCGCGTACGTCCAGAAGCCGTTCAAAGCTTGTTTGCATCAGTGGAAAGTCAAGCGAAGTGGGCTTTTTGCTGTTTTTTTTTTTTTTTTTTTAGCATTTTGTCCAAGGTTTAGTGAAGACATAGCACCATCGGTCCTAAAAAACGTTAGCAAGGATGATAGGAAAAAGAGAAAGTTGCACTTTCAGTTTAATTTTAAAGCAGCCGGTGCCAAGAGGTTAAGTTAAATTAAATAAATTAAGGTTAAGTGAGATTAAGTGTCTATTTATTTTATATTTTATATTTTACATTATTTACATTTACATCTTTTCTTAATGTTTTGATTGTTTTTATATGCAAAAATATGATTATACCTTACAATCAGATTTAAAATTCTTCTCAGGAATAGCTTGTGCTAGCTAGCTGGCACATTTTACAGGTGAGCTAGCTCGCTAGGATTTGCAGCATCTAAATCCTGTCAGGGTAGTTTACAGTATATTAGCAGTGTAGATTACCAACATTTATGAAAACTAATTTTAAAATTCCTCTCAGTATTCCTGTCAGACTAGCTTGTATTAGCACTATTTGTGAGTGAAAGTTAGCAGAATTTACCTATCTGGCTAAGATTAGCAATTAAACCCTAGCTTGTTCTAGCTAGCTGGCACATTTTAGAGGTGAGGGATATTTAACCCATGTGAGTTCATGTTTATGTTTTCTGAGACGATAAAGTCCTCAACATACAGAGGAGGTTATGTTTTTCAGTTTTTCAGTAATCTACTAACAATAAAGGCTAGCAAGGAAACAATAGAGGTTAATAGCTGCTCAAAAAGGTTTGAGAGTTTTGTACCATGCCAACAGGCGCACTCACAGGGAGCTCCAACCTTCAGAAGTCAGTGCTTGCGCAACGTCTTTTTTTAACATTTGCTCCATTTGGCATGGAGAATTCGTCCCCCAAGGGCCAGACCGTCAATAGCGAATTCTAATGCCGGGTTTTAAGGCATCTGAGGGAGGACGTATGGCAAATGCGACCAGATCTGTGGCGTGTAAATCTCGAAACTTTTTGAAACCACCTCGTACAACATTACTGAAAAATTTTATCGCACATAATGTTCCACATTTAATATAAATTGATAATGGAAATGTTTTTGCAATATTCAAATTTCTTTGAAAATATAGTTAGACAAGGCAGAAAAGATCAGATCGAGAGAATCAGACTGCTTTTACTGACAGTTTAGCTGTTTTTGTTACACTAACCTAATGACGCAGTGACCTGGTTACAGTTGTTTTCTTAGTAATTAACAAAACACATTATATATATATATATATATATATATATATATATATATATATATATATATAATGTGTTATACTGCATCGATTATATCTAACGAGTTAAATAAAATAATTATGAATTATTATTCATAAACGTTTTGGCCACAAGGCGGTGCTCTGTGACACAAGGCAGAAGGCACCGTAAGTCATTGCACATCTTCACATAAATAATGTCTGTTACTCAGTGCCAGGCCTGCTGGGATTTTAGATGGTTTGAATGAGAATTTTCAGACATTCCCCTAAAGAGCTGTGAAGACGAGGCCATGCTGCAGTGCCAATGCAGCAAACCTACTGAGAAGGAATCAGAGCACAAACACTCCTTATCTTGTTAATCTATTAAATCTAGAACATACCTAATTAAAAGCTTGTAACATTTTAGAGACCCATTCACATTTATTATTTTATAAGCCGCATACTATTATGATGCAAGATCTAAATAAATACATTTCATACAGGCATTTTACAAACAAATGTACCTCTTGTCAGATGGGAACAGTTCTACCGTGAGTACATCCAGGGCATTCCACGAGGCGATGCTGATTCCCCCAAACAGACAGAGCAGGGCTATCATGGCCGACTCGCTGTTCCCAAATGACAGGAAGAAACAGCTGATGCAGGAGATCACGCTGGAGCCGGCTGCAGGAGAGCACTAAGTTAGTTAATATCCACAGCATGCTGCTAAAGCAGCACATTTCCGAAACTTTCTCGACTCACCCAGCATCCTTAGACGTCCGATTTTGTCCATGAGCAGAGCGGACACGATGTTCCCAGGCAGGACAGCCAGCGTGCCGAGGAAACTGACGAAGTAGATCATGTAGGCGTTGTTCTCGTCGCTGACGTCCAGCAGGCAGCCCTCTTTGTTATGTAGGAAGCTGCTGTTGAAGAGACGGCTGTTGATCAGCCTGTACTTGAACAGATCTGAAAAGAAGAAAGGAGCCGTATTAGACGAGCAAGAAATTGGCAATAAACATCTGTCGAGGGCAATAAATGAAAGCTGATCTCAGTGGTGATGAGCTTTCATGGCCTGTTAGACAGCAGAGGTTTGAAGATTTCCTTGGTCATTCGATCTTTGTATAGTGACCTTGGGTTCGAGAAATAACGTAACAAAAAAATGAGTATAGTAGATCTAATAAACTAAAGTGCACCAATATTAAAAGCTGTAGCCAAACACTTAGGCGATGTTAAAATCAGTGAACAAATCTCGCGTTGGGAGTATAAATATTATTATTAATGTCTTTGATTAAGTAATTTCCTTAATGAGAACTGAACGTATTCTATTTACATTTAAAAAAAAAATCATCTCTTAAAGCAAAAAGAAGAAGAAGGCTCTTTTTTGGTCCATCAAAAAATATGCCGATTGAACTACATGCACTATTAAGAAACACATTTTTATTACAGGTGCTGATTAGTGTGGTTTGAAAATCCAAAAAATCCAATCTATACAACATAAAAAAAAAAAAAGAAGCAAATTGACCCTGCTGTGTGCAAGACCCACTTTTATATTCTCTATTATGGCTCAAGTAAACTAAGCAAAGGTCCCATAATTAGTTATTGTACTTACAATACTTTGTACTGTACTTAATTTTTTTTTCTTACTTAATAATTTAATTAGCTATTAGCTGATGTTCAACTGTATAAGTATTGAGAAATAGAAATAATCACATTCTCTTATTTTTTATTTTTAAATAATGAAAGTAAACATAATTGGAATCATTAGTTATTTTCTGCAATAAAATTGCTATACAGCAATTAATATTTAGTAGGAAGTCCTTTATCTTCCAAAACCGGCTGGAAAAAAAATATGTCTGCAACCTCACTCGCTCAATCCATGCCTGCTTGATGGCTTCCTGTAGATCATGTACTGTACAGAGGAAAGTTTCTTGACTGCTCCTGCTTTCTTCTTTTTCTTTTTCCAATCATTTTTATATTGGGTTTAGGTCTGGACATGATCCAGGCTATGACTTTACAAGCTGAACACCCTTGGTCACATAGACAGTGACAAGTTTTGGCTAGAACTAATTAATGACATCATCTGTTTTAGTGCACAAGCAGAACTATAATACAGCACATAAGCTGTCGTAATATTATTGGCCACCACTGTACTTAAGGATTTCTTTTTTTAGCAATGTTGACTGCATGATTAGGTAAAAATGTGTGTCTTTGATGATGAAAATGCCTTCAAAATCTGTCCATGTTTTCTCAGTGGAAAATGCAAAAGCAATTTACTTCCACATTCCTTAACAGACCCTGAAAGAGGCAGTGTTGCTAGGATACCTGAAACCTTTCCCTACACGGTTCCACTGAATGAGGTCATTCTGACGGATGCATTTCTCACATGTCTCCATCCGCTATTCAATGATTATAAACCTCAGAGTTTGAGGTCTGCTTCTACCGGTCTGTATGATATTACAGCAGAGTGAATGAGATTTAGGATAAAAAGTGGAATATGCCAGAGTGGATGTGCTTGGGCCAAAAAATAAAGGCCTTGTTCTGACCTGTGTTGTAGAAGATGGTAGCGATGAAGGTGCAGTTCTTGAAGAAGGTGTTGGTGGAGGTGATGTCCTCGAAGTAACACTCTTCAAAAAGGGAGTCCTCGAATAGCATGGACTTCATCTTGAGATTCAAAAACCTATGATAAAGCCAGAAGACCGTCTCAGTGCTCCAGAGAAATCCTTAGCTGTCTTTTCGAACATGTATTAATCTTTGCTCAATGGAAATTACGTGAACCATTATGAAGTCCATGCCTAGTCAGTCTCGTCGAGTTTATTGGAAATGATCAATGTCTGGCGTCTGACATTTTGAAGTGCTTACTTGGTGTTGAAGTACTCTCCCTGACGATGAATCTGGTTCTCCAAGGTGAAGTTGAAGGTCATTTGATCCACTTTCTGCTTGATAAAGACCTTGGTGCGTGAGTTGTACTCCTGCTTTTGCAGGTATTTGATCATGTCAGGGAACCAGACGGTCAGGCCGTAGTAGCTGAGAGGGGAGACGGGGGAGTGATACATGAGTCACATTGATACAAGTGAATGAATAAAGGCAATATAAGTATAGCATAGTAAAGCTCAGCTAGCTTTAGTGAACAAAATAACAAAATAAAAAGCAAAAGCTAAGTGCAAACGTTAAAAATAGCGAAGCATTAATAAAAACTGTTAGTGCTGTCATATTTGCACATTAATCTAGCTTATGGTAAACTCCATCCATCCATCTACAGTAGGAACCTCTAGGGACCATGGAGGTCAATGGTGGCCATTGTGTTTATTCCTATTTTTACAACGAGGTAGGACCTCCGGGTAACATTCATAAGCTCATTCACACATTACGGGCAATTTGGGAACACAGTTAATCTAATCTTCATGTCTTTGTGGGAGAAAACCAGAGAACCTGGAAGAAACCCAAGCATGCAGAGAACATGCACACTCCACGCACACCCAGACCCTGAGGCAGGAATCGAACCCGGACCCAGAGGGTGACAGTGCTAACTACTAAGCCTCCCTGCTTATGGTAAACTATGAAACACTAAACATCCCGTCATGGAAATGCAGACAGATACATTCTTAACATAAGTCTCAAAATTTCTACCTGAACGACATGGAGAACCAGACAGCCATCAACATGTAGGTGACACGGCGGTACTCTGGATTGAAAACAGTCAGGAAGTTGCTCCAAACCTGCACAAGCACAATGACATGACATCAGGTTGTGTTGCTATATGAAAAAACACCAATATTTGTGCTGACGATTAAAAATAACTAGCCAGCTTGTAGAATACACCTATAATAGATGTAACTGTAATAAATGGAACTACGAGGATGAGTGAAAAATTATCCGACTCTGACTGGAGAATTTATTTTATTTAACTTTTACAAAAGACAAATTCATAATAATTTGACATAATCTCATTGCTTTTCAATACACTTTGTCCAAGCTTTCATATTCTCTCATTAAAAATGTTTCAGGCTGAGCTTCATCAGAAGTGAATCTTCATCCTCGTAAAGCTGCTTTCCGGGGACCGAACAGGTGAAAGTCTGATGTAGTGAGATCAGGGCTATAGGGAGGATGCGTTAACCTCAAAGAGAAGTTTTTGCAGAGTGTCAACAGTGTGTGCAGAAGTGTGCGGACGTGCATAATCATGCAAGATCACGACACCCTTGGATAGCGGTCCTCTGTGATTAATCCGAAGTTTAGTCTTCAACTCCTCAATAAGCGTCTCACTGTAACGAGCACTGTTGATTGTTGAACCTTTTTCCTGATAATGTTCCAATATTGGTCCTTGAGAATCCCAGAAAATTGGAAGCATTGAGGAATTTTCCAGCTGATGGTTGACTCTTGATATATACCACCATCCTCCATTATGGTGCTTTTCCCACTTTGGCCTGCAAATACCATCATCCCCACAACAGCACTACACAACTAAGGAAAACCGTTAACCCTTTAAATAATGCCACCAGTCACTATGGTAACTCATTACCCTCATCCCCACTATGGTAACCATCACCCACCTATGGTGATTGAGGATGTTTCCATTCCATACTCTGCCGTTTACTCTCAGACTGGTGATGCATCCGTGTCTCGTCACCAGTAATGATTCTCTTTAAGAAACTTTCACCTTCCTCAGAGTATCATTCCATAATTTAGTTTGCAGATATCCTAACACTTCTGTTAATGCTCTTCTGTGAGTTGTTTCGGCATCAGGGACACCCACAGACCACAAAAAAATTTATCTCTGCACGCTGCTCTTCTTTCGTGCAAATCACAAGTGGGGCATTAGAAAAGAACTGATGTAGCACGTTCACACCTGCACAGCGGTGACTGATCAGACAGTAGCCTTGAATAGAAAACGCTGATAAGACCAACAGAAGTTTTAGTATAACTAGAGTGCGGATAATTTTTGACTCACCCTCCTCAAGACTTGCAAATATACAAATGCAAATTTGATTGAGAAAATTACAACTAGTGAATTCTATTCCATTCCGGATTCTGATCGGTCAGAATATGGGGTGTTATATAATTTTATTAACATTAGATAAATAGTGACGATACAATTCACAGGGTGGTAAGTTACTTGTTCAAACTCTTTCCTGGTTCTTTAAAAACATCTTGTATGAAGGTCTACGAACATTTCTGGAAAACACATCTATACACAATGTTTTCATTTTTAGTTATAATGTATAGTTCATTATCATATTGCACTACCTGATGAAACAGATTAACGAGCTTGAGCTTCCAGCGCTGGTGCCAGGCGGTGGTATCATCTCCCATATCCACCAATTCATCCAACTGCTTCACGGTCTTAATGGTGGTCACCTGGGGGTACAACAGTGTTCCATACTGAATTACCCAGAATAACCCTTTATGAATAAGTGCACTTCATAAGTGCATAAGCCTCCGCAACACAAAGTAACAGTAACCACGGCAACACAAAGAAAACTCCACATCAAACAACAGTTGATTGATTATTTAATATGTACATAACCAATTTAAATGTACACAGCACTTTGGTTCTTTGATCTCCACCACTGTTATAGGAGATAAATGGAACCTTATTAGCATAAATGTATTATTAATATTAAAACCATTTAAAAAAACCCAAAAATGTATTTTCTGAAAATGTCCCTGGTACTTACAGAGAAGACCCTCTCTGGGTAGCCCTTAGCCCTCATGTTGGTGTCATGGACTTGTTTCAGGATCATCCAGGCTTCGTCATGTTTCCCATTCTGGTCATAAAAAGATGCTTGTTTCATTTATTTCGCTCATTTTATGCCACATGGCCTGTCGAATGGGTTCAAACATAATCATTTATTTTCACATGTTATATTTTATATATTTTTTATGATTCTGATTGGAGGAAACCTGCTCTTTTCAGTTCTACCCAGTGCATTTACATAAGTGCGAGGTTATTTTTGGAATGAAAATACGCTGAGTCACTGACCTCCAGGTAGAAGCGTGGACTCTCAGGCATGGTGTTGAGAGCAGCGATGGCAGCCACCGAGGGGAAAGCGCACACCAGAACAAACACCCTCCAGCTGTGGAACTGATAAGCCGAGCCCATCTGGAAGCTCCAGCCTGATGGAAGTCATGAAGAAAAGTTTAAGTGCTACTGTAACAGTAGATAACTGCGGGGCTGTGAAATGGATTGTTACTCTACTGGATTAGAATTATTACTGTACAGGATTGTACTGATTGTGATTATTCCTGCTGATAAATGAAGGACATTCCTTGTTGTACACCAAGATACATTGCACGTGGCTCCTCAAAGGTATGATAACCAATCTTGAGGTCTGTAAGTGTACCAGAAATGGATTTTAATGTATTCTACCTCCAATATGTCCTGTATGTTAAGGTACAAAACAAGTACTATAGTTTTACCATAATTGTTGCCATAGGTAACAAATTACTCTGGTTAGTGTAATGGGTTTTGATAGTCCTTTTTTAACCAGCATAATTTGTTAAAAGGGTTTTGGGACAGTCACCATCATGAAGGATGATGGCATTTAAACAATTTTGATGATTTCCATGATGGTACAGAACGTAGATGGTTTTGATAGTCACCACAGTGGGAGGTGATGGTATATAAAGGCTTTTGGTGGTGACCATAGAGGGGGATGATGGTATATAAACAATTTTGATAATTACCATGTTGGTGGGGGCGGATAACTGTATTTAAAGGGTGTCATTAGAGGATGATTATTTTTCATGGTGATCATAGTGGGGGGATGTTGGTTGTACCACATGGTTAGCTCAGTGGTCAACCTTCCACTGTTGGGCCCTAGAGCTCAGATGTACAATGAGATAAATGTAAGTTGCCCTGGATAAAGGCTTCTAACAAATGCTGTAAAACTATTGTTTAAGGGTTTTCATGGTCACCATGGTGGTGGGGTGATGGTTACCATAGTGGGGATGAGGGTATGTAAACAAGACACCCTAGTGCTTTTAACAGTACAGGGTGGTGCCATTTGAATTAGTTACCGTAGTGACTGATGGCATTATTTAAAGGGTTAAAGGGTTTCCTTAGTTGTGTAGTACTGTTGTGGGGATGATGGTCAGGTAGGAAGTGGGAAATTATGTTATTTAACATGTAGGGATGAGCAACCATAATGGAGGACGGTGGTATTGAAACAAATTTTGATGGTTACCATAGTGGGGATGATGTTATTTACAGGGTTTTGAGAGTTATCATAGTGAGAGCTTATGTATGTAAACATGTTTGATAATCACCATAGTGGGCGATGATGGCATTGTTAAGGGTTTATGCATTTCCCGTACAGGAGTTGATGCGAATTGTAGTGGTTTTTAATAGATAGTTACCATAATGGGGGATGATGGCCCAGGCCATGGCTGAAGCATAGATTCCTCCAATCATCCAGAACATGCAGAGCCAGCTCAAATGTTCTCCACGCTTCTCCTGAGCCAAAAACTCAGAATAGTATGAGAAGACTATAGGGATGGACCCTCCAATCCTATAATCAGAAGGGAAAAAATAGAATAGAAAAACAGTTTTAAACTTGGTATACTTACATAAATTCTAAAATAAAATAAAAAAACTGATCTTTTGGTTGCTGCATATTTACCCAACACCAGAAAGCAGGCGGCAGAACAGGAAGGAGCTGTATCCTTGGACAAAAGAGGAGAAGAAAGCAAAGACGCTGTTGATTGAGAGAGAGATGAGCAGAGTCTGCCTGCGGCCGATCCGATCAGCCAGGCCGCCCCACACAAAAGCGCCCACCATCATGCCCAGGTACACAATCAGTCCTGAGAGACGGAGGCCAAGAGGCAAAGAGAGACAGAGAGGATATATTAAAGATAACAGAATGTATCCTAGCAACCTATATAACCATTAACCTCCCTTCCTAAGAAGGAGGCCGTGACACAGCTGTCGAACCAAGCTGACTGTGACCTGTATCTCCATATCATAAAGAATCAGTGAGTGAGACATAAATAAACTACAGTAGGATCTTATGATCTGAGTACGGCTGGTTCTGTGATGACATATTTTATATGGAACATCCAAGTTTTACTCGTCAGTGTTCATGGAGAAAAAGTTAAACACCAGGTCCACTTCAGAAAAAAAAATCATCGTAGGCTTGGGTGGCCGCTGATGGCGTGATTTGGGGTTTGAGACCAGCAATGAGTCACACAGGCGAAGTCATCGAGTTGGCAGCGCTTCCATTGACATACTGTCACCATCCTTAACAGATACTTCCTCTCTGGCTAAGTGTATTATTGATCGTCTTGCTGCCTTTAAACCAGTCGTCTATGTCAGGTTGTCACTGCAGAGCATCATTTTACTTAAATATAACTATAAATGGGTTGAAAGTATGACCTGTGGTTAGTTAATTAATGTGGTAAGTGTAACTATATATGTGCAAACAAAAAAAGCAACAAATATGCACATTTTAGTACTATTAATTAGACTTTCTTTTTAAATAAATGTAAAGTGTTGTTTTTAAAGTAGGTACTAGATGTAATGAATTTAAAAAGGGAAACTCTGTGGTGTGCTAGTGCACACTTTATTTAAACACTAACATTGATTTATTATATAATACATTAGATAACAAGTTTATATATAAATACACTACAGAGAGGCTGAAGTGTGGCTTTGAGACTGTTGTTGTTCGAGAGTTTCAGGGAGGATCATGAAGGTGACTCAGGCTTCGAAGTTGGGAATTCGTCTGGCATGGCAGCTGACCATATTGTCATTCCGTCACCTTGGCCACGAGAGCCGGGGATGACAAGAGAAGGGAGATAGCCATCACCGCAATGCAGCAAAGCGGCATTTTCTCTCAGATAAGGCTCAATAAGGCTCAATAAGGCTCAATAAGCTGTCTGTGGTTTTGACAGGCGTTGCCTCGATACCCTTCTGTCAGGAGTCACGGCGCAGATCTGAACCTATAGATAAGTCCGAGCGATCTTCCTCGGTGCCTTATGCTCTGAGCTATTCTGATGATATGCTCGGTTGCTGGTTTAAATTTAACCTATAGCTCTATAGCAGTGTGCAGTTGTATCAGAAGTCTATGTAAACATGAATTTCATGGCCACATTGCGCTTTTAGTGATTTCTTCCAACGGGAATTTTCTGGACAAGAATGATTGCACATCATCCATCTTTAACAGACAACAGGTTTCATTCATTTGGGCTTTTCTTTATCAAAATTATCAAAAAGGGTTATTCCAACATTTGGCGACACAGTGTCTTAGTGGTTAGCACTGTCGCCTTACACCTCCAGGGTTCAGGTTCAAATCCTGACTCGTGTGAATGGAGTTTGCATGTTCTCCCCATACTAGGTGGGTTTCCTCCGGATTCCACCCACAGTCCACAGACATGTAGGTTGGGCTAATTGGCGATCCAAAATTGCCCATAGTGTGTGAATAAGCATGAATGTGTGTATGTGTGAGTGTGCACTGTGATGGACTGGCACCCCATCCAGAGTGTATCCCACCTCGTGTCCTAAGTCTCCTGGGATAGACTTCAGGCCCCCCGCGACCCTGAATACAGGATAAAGTGGCATACTGTAGTGATGAGTGAGTGGGATTCCAATATATACTGTAAATACATCCACTTAGTTCATTAAAGAAGAGTTGCTGAAAGATCAGAAACATCCAATTTGCCAATCTCAAGGTCTCGTGACTTCGAGTTATCTAAAATGATAGCTTCTTTGTGCCAGCAATGATCAGGTTGGATCTCATTGGATTGACAAACAAACGGAGAAAATCTAGAATTATAGCCATTTTTGCTGGAAGAAGACCCAAACCATAACCCTCAGCTGAGAAGAAATTGCTTCTGATGGTTAGGAACATCCCAGGAACCCTGGGAACCCTGGAAGGCCTGAAGTGGAAGCTGCTGGAACACCAGTCTACAGTCAAGCAAGATGTACATGACCATGGACTGAAAGGCTGCCATCCAAGAAAGAAGCACCTGCTCCAAAATCAACATCTTCAACCTTGACTATGGTTTGCAGCTAACCACATGGACAAAGAAAAATCCTTAAGGAGGATAGTTTTCCAGAGTAAAAGTGAGCCATTCAACCCCAAGAACACTGGAGCAGCTGTTAAGCATGGTTGTGGTAGCATCTCGCTTTGGCGCTGGTTTGATGTCAGTGGAACTGGTGCACTGCACAAAGTGTATGGAAGAAGGAGAACTACCTGAGATTTCTTCAGCTTAAAATCAAATCATAAAAATTTTTAATTTTAAATGTTAAATGTTTCAACAACAACAAAAAAACCCAAACACACATAGAATGAATAAAACAGGCCAAGGTGAAGCTTTTGGTTTTAGACCATGCTTCAAGGTCAAGTGGCAGGAAACCAACCCATTTAATTCAATACTACAGTACTCTACCAATATGGCCAAGAGATCTTGCTGCTCTGCAAATTGGCGACAAGTTCTCTGATGGATGTCAAGGATCAGGCGTTCCACTCATGGGGGCGACGTCAGTGGGATCGTCATTCACGGACATACTGTACGGTCTTCTTTAAAACATTTGCACCGTTCAAATGTTTTACTGCAGTTAAGAGTCTGTCACCGTACTGTGCTGGAAATTTTCTGTAAATGTCAATTGCTTTCACATCTCCATTCACCAGAAATCTCATCACAAGTCCTGGCTTGAGTTGAACGCCCCTTGTACAATTATTCTGCCCTATAAAAGACCAGTTAAAAAAAATTATTGCAAGCCCAGCAATGCCATGACATTCATGCTCATCATGAGTGTATGCAAATTTTTGACCATGACAGCCCAGGAAATCAAACAAAACAGTAGATATTTTCAATTTCGTGCATATTGTAGCTGGAAAAACTAGCACAAAGGCAAGACTTCTTTAAGACATAAAAATCCTGGCTTATTATTCAGTTATTTAATGCATGTCATTCATATGAACAATAGCAGTCTGATTTAAAGGACAGATTAATTGCTGCGTTTAGACAGACTGTAATCCTTTAAAATCACACTTTATTGTTCAGTTATTCACCTTAATGCATGTTATTCTGAAACTATTAATAGGACAGGAGTGCAATCTGAACATCTGGATTTAACAGCATGTCAAGAAGACACTGTACAGATTTCCACGTATGCATGTTCTATGGTTTATTTTTTAAATGACCTCCGAAAAACTAATTCTAGAGAACGGAAATATACATCATATACAGTATATTATAATATATAGCAACAGACTCACTTTTCAAGATGTGTATCATATCCCTAATAATTACACACATATTAATATCTTAGCGCTTATACTGTATATTCTAAGAAAAAATCATGCTGTAATAACGACCTAAGGAATTCGAACACATTGCGCTCTGTATAATCTGCGCGTCCATGTTGGTTTCCGAAACTGAAATATTAAACTGGGAGAAAAAAGAAACACATTTAATTGCGATACTGTCATGCACACTCGATCGGCGCCCGGCACTAGGACCCGGAAGTAAGGCGGGCGTCAAACCAGGAAGTATAAAAGGAGTAAACAAACCACAG
>JAQQZT010000019.1:1248810-1265163 GCA_030068275.1 Clarias platycephalus | reverse complement strand
CAAAATCTACATCTCCACACCGAGTCCAAAAAACTCTCCCCCAGATTCATCGGACCTTATCGCATCACCCACCGTATCAATCCTGTCACCTACCGGCTCCAGCTGCCTGCGGCGCTCCGGATCCACCCAGTATTCCATATTTCTCAACTCAAACCCTTCATCACATCACCTATCACAAAAGGAAGAGAGTGAGACAGAGAAGGCGTGAGAGAGGAGGAAAGGAGAGCGAGAGAGAGATGGGGGTTTGGGGATGAGAGACAACCACCGAATACTGGCGGAGAAAGTGAAAATGAGGAAGAAAGCGAGAGGGTGAGATATAGATGGCGAGACGAGGGTGTGAGGTTATTTATAGTGTGTTATTTTCTCCATACTGCTAATGCTCTCTCGCTCTTTCTTTCTTCCTCTCTATCTCTCTATCACACACGCTCTCACACAGGGAAATCTTTGCAGCTGAGGAGACAGCTCAGTGAACTCTAGCAGCTCCTCCATCTTTCTGTCTCCTCCACCTCTATAAGAGTACTCGTTCATGGAGAAAACAAACAGAACAACCCGTCCAAAGCTCTGCGTCACTTCACTGTCACCGCCTCGTGCTCACTGGGAAATTTTAAAGATAAAAATGCACTCAGTAATGAGAATTACTAGAAATCCTCGAGCTGTCATACACACTGTGGTGCAAATAATCAACGAGGACAGAGTCGCTGTTACCTGGAGTTCCTTTAACAATCCATCCTGAAGTGTTTTACTGTTCTCGTGTCACGTTTATTATCAGCTAACGAGCCACACGCTTAGGTTTTATCTTTCTAGAGTTACCATTAAACCTTCAAACTTTAGCAGGTTTCTCTTTTCACTTATGTTAGAACAGCTAAAAACAGCAAAAACACAAATGTCATTCCCCTCACTAACCTCGCTTACTCTCTCTCAGTCCTGAACTGCATACAAAACAACTTAAGGAACCAAATAAAGTGTAATCTCCTCTGTCCTGAACAAATACAAGCTTTACCTCGAACTCATACCTCAAGCACTGACACTCAAATCTTCCTTAAAAAACGAGAAGCATCCGTCGTACAGAAACCCTGTCACTTTTATCTTCATATTCTTCATATTTTTATTTCTCCAATTTCTGCCTGGTGATTTATCTAAAACATTTAGGCACCACGCATTTCAGTAGATTTATGTTTAGCTAAGAAAGTATGACACCGGATCATTAACAAAGAGTAGATACACATCCTACAGTCCATAATGGATGGTATGTAAGGGATAAAAATGTTAATGTATTTTATAAGCAGTAATTTATCATACTGGTTTAAAAATTACTTTCATAGATAATTCATTTATAATTGCATTTGGAGGTATGAATTAATTATGAATTGAATCATGAGGTCTCAACAGAATTTAATTTGCTCTAAATGGATCTCTAAACAATATGAGCTCGTAATAAACTAGCGCGGTGCTCGATGCAGGCAAACTCTTGCTCAGTCTGATTGGACGGCATCATGGGGCGAAATCTTTATGCGCTACGTCTATCCACCTCTTTGTTGCTATAGATGAGTATTGCTTTGCCAACACCTAATCTTTACCAAGGGGTAACCGGAAGAATGAAGCCCATGCCGAGGTGCCAAAAGGTGCAGTTCTTCAAATGTCCAGTGGGGGCTGGTTCCAAAAGCGAGTCAATCCCAACAGCACTCATGTTAAAATGCCCAACTTTATACTAGGAATAAATGTTTACAGCCTGATACAAAGACAGTTTTGGTTAATTTTTTTAAATGTAACTCATCAGTTAAAGTTATCTTAAACCATAAAGGTATGCATAATTAAGGGTGTGGCCGATTTGAGTGACAGCTGCATTGCAGGTGTTCAATTGCTAGCCGTCTGCTACGCATCATTTTAGCTAACAAGCTAACTGGAATCGTTGTAGTTTAACTTAACAGAAGAAATGAAGTAGTTGACACAGGACGATGTGTAGGGTATGGATGATAGAGTTCAATTGAATGCATTAGCATCTACTGTAAATTGCCGGCCTAGTAGGCATGTTTCAACCAGTAGCCAGGCTCTGTTCCTTCAGCCCTTTCTCCCATTTACGGATTAACCAAGGTTTGCGTGGAGTCAACTTCTGCCAAGATGGCGGCGATCACAGTTTCCACAGTTGAACTTCAAAACCTTCGGCTGCAGAAAACCTATAGTTGAAGTCATGGAGGGTTTGTACAGTCCTTTTTATACAGTCTATGGTCCTAAGCTTCTTTGTAAATAAACTCTTCAGCTATTGTAACATGGCATCAACACCATCCAGGTTTCACACAAAATGAAATCCAGTTCACCATGATGCTTTTCCAGCTCACCATGTGTGTACGTTGTGGTTATCCGATTTACCATAGCCTTCCTGTTAGCTCTGGACGTTCTCTTAGGATCTCTCCCATCAACAACATTGCAAAACTGACACTCACTGGATGTTTTCTGGAGCTGTTTTCAGCACCATTATGATTTCTGTGGAAACTCTAGAGACTGTTACAGTACGTGTGAAAATTCCCAAAACATTTTCCAAAATACTCAAACCACCAGCCCATCTGTCATCCTCAGCCATGCCAAAGTCACTGAGATTACGTTTTCTACTGTTCTGATGTTAGATTGATTGGTTAAATCTGGAAATGTACAGGTGTAATGTGCTCTACATACTACTATATATGTATTATATTCTATATATGTATTATGAAGCTTAATGGGTGAGATGAGGAGAATTACAGGATGGTTTCCACACAGATAACCACATCTGAGCTCCGTCGATGCTGCTTTCATGATTGTGAAGGTGTTTATAACAATAGCATGCACACGCTGCCTCCTTATGAATAATATATGACGCTAGTGATGATCTTGTACCAGGCACATAAACATAAGGAAATGTACATTTCTCAAAGAAATCACACCCCTATTCATACTGTATGTTCTCGCTGAATGAGAGTGAAGCACTGAACCGTTACTGTTTAATTATACAGTAATGGAGGACGTTAACTAAATAATCTCCATTTTCTCTTACTGCAGCAACGTGGCACTGTGAAACGTTTCCTTTTCTGCCAGTTAATTATAGCTCCGAATGCGTCATCGCATTGTGGAGGAGAGCGAGCGGTCATGTGCTTCGCTGTGTGTTCTCCCCTCAATGGAGCTGACAGATGGTGTACTGGGCGTGAAATGGGAACGGACATCAGCCTGCAGGAATATACCATCAACTAGGGGTTAAGCTCTCAGCTGGCACAGGAGCGATAAATAAATACGTGTGGGTATAGATGTCTTACCAACAGCCTGATAAAAACAATTGCTGTAGGAAACTTACTTTCCATTTTGCTAATGAAAAGACTTAAAATGCTGATGAATTACATGCTAATGATGTTACGCTTATTAAAATCCGATCATTTTTTCCCTACGAGCTACTGCAGATTTTAATCAGCATTTTGGCCGGACTAGTTAAATACGAACAGTTGTTATTCACATAAAATGTTACAGTGCCATTTTTCCAGACTTTTATTGAGTAATTTCTTTCAACAGATTTCCATCTGTCCACAGTCCACACACTTGGTGTGTTAGCGTAGGCCACAGCCTTTCACTACACCAGCACCTCTATAAAATTGCATGCTACGTTTTAAAAACCTTCCAGGTAAAGAACAAACATTTTTACACCATTGACCTCATTGAAAATATCGGGATCTATGAATATTCATTACTATGACATTTGGAAACACCCCATAGTTTCATTATATATATTTTATAGCTAATCATCTTGCTAAGTGCTAGTTAGCTATTGACGGGATTTCAAAATCTTGAATAATAAATATATTGTAATCTGAATTTAAACCAATCACCTTTAAATCACCTTTAAACCAATATACTGTACAGGCATTATAATTTGCCATGATGCCCAAACTCTGACCAAACTACAAACAAATTTACCATAACAACCACATTCTAACCAAAATATGACCAAATTTACAATAACAACAAGGTTCTAACCAAAATACAAACAAATTTACAATAACAACATTGTTCTAACCAAAATACAAACAAATGTACAAAAACAGCAATGTTCTAAAAAAAATACAAGCAAACCTACCATAACCTCAATGTTCTAAACAAGATACAGCCAAAGTATTGACCAATATGCAACCAAAGATACCATAACAACGTTTTAACAAAAATACGACCAAATTTAGCATAACAACAATGTCCTTTTACCATAACAACAAAATTATATTATTCAATAATTTCAACAACATTCTAAGTAAATTCGACCAAATTTACCATAATGACCAAAATCCAACCAAATAAAAACAATGTTCAATTTAAAATACACAAACAAATGACCTATAATCAGATTTACCATAGCAATCACACCCTGACCAAAATATAATGTTGCCATAACAACCACTCATTTCGTTTATAGCTAAATCTGCTCGAAGGTAGCTTATATGCTTTTTCAAGCCTCCCTGATTGTTTTGCCGTAACAACATGGAAGTGTTTTATTCTTTAATGTTGTGATTTATGTTTGTAATACTGTTGTTTTTTTAATCGTCCTGTCTTTCTTTGTGCCATTGCTGAAAGCGAACCCTTAAATGAGCTGACAGATGACTTACCCAGCATGCCTTTATTAGGCTCCGACAGGCACATGTCCTTCTCAGCGCTGGGTAACACGAAGCCAACCACGAAGATCTCCACGCCGTCGGCCATGAGTGCCAGCCCCAGCACGAAGTACAGCGACCACTGGAAACGTCCGTGGCCGCACTCCTGGAGGATGGTCTCGTATTGCTGCGCCAGCTCCTCCTGATCCTTACGCCTCTCGCCCTCGTACTGTGCTAGATCGCGTTGCTGCGCCCGTGCTGCGCCCGCCTGCCCGTCCACCTTGCCTGCTGACGAGTCCTGTCTCGGGATGCCTTGGTACTCGCCCTCGTAGATCTCATCGTCCTCGTCGTGGCCCTCTGTGGAATCGCTGTGTGCACCGTCATCATCGTCGTTGGCGCGGCTGTTGCTGCGGTAGTAGCTCCCGTCCTGGGCCTGCACGGGGTAATCATCATCGTCGTCGTCCTCCTCGAAACGTGTGTACGAGCGCTTGGTGTACTCGTCAGACATGCGGTCCACGTGGCGGCCCACTTTCTTCCCTGCCTGCCGCTTCACTTCCTTGGCGATGTCCTTGGCGCCCTTGATGAAGGCCGTTCGGTCTCGGTATCCCTCTTCCATGTTGATGAGATGTGCTGGAGTGAACACTTGTTGTTGTGGCGGGAAGTCAGTGAAGGACACTTAGCATGTAGCCGAGAGATTTTTGGGGTTTAAAACCTTTTTGGAGTTTGGGCACCTGCAGCACAACAACACAATGTGTTATGGTTACAGTTTTAAAACACAGACAAAATCTATTGAAATGGATAAACCAAACAATGATGGCTGAAATATGGGGGAAATCTGATGCTAATTGACAGAATCGTTAACATTTACAGTTTAGCTGAGTCTCTAATGATTTCTGACACCTGAGTCCTGTGCTTTCTCTGCTGTTTCAGATAAAGCTCCTAATTATTAGATATAGCTGACACCAGACATTTGCCTCAAACTTATGGTAGCGTTATTGTGAAGGACATTTTCTGCTACCATTTTCTTGTTAGCAGTACTGCTATCTCTGCGAAGCAATCTCTTTTTTTGGGGGGGTTCAGTTTCTTTTCAACATTCGATTGCTAAGAATAAAACGTGGTCATATGCTCCAGAAGTCATGTTGATGTTTTCAAAAAATAAGTCATGTAAATTTTTCCACACATGCACACTTTCAATAGAAGGAAGCTAACAAATTAGCATAATTATAATTCAGTTATTTGTCACATGCAACTTGTGGCACAGTGAAACGGTTTTCTCGAATATCCCAGTTAGGAAGCTAGGGTCAGCGCCCCTGGAGCAGATGGGGTTAAGGGCCTTGCTCAAGAACTCAACAGTGGCAGCTTGGCAGGGCTGGGGCTTGAACCCCCAACCTTCCGATCAGTAACCCAGTAAACCACAGCCTTAACAGTTTGAGTCATCAATACCCACTCTTTTTACATAATTATAGATCAGTAACAAATCATACAAAATGCATACCAACACTTATAGGTTAAAAGTTTGATACCTTTTGAACTAAGACCAGAAATAAAGTCATTTTCTGTATATCTGTAGTTCTCTTACAAAGTTTTATCATGGTATTGGTACTTTAATAGTCTGGTATTTCTGACTGAGCCATGGTACCTACTTCCTGATATACAGTAGTACATTTACTACACTGTGGTTCATGGTTCTACCTTGGTGCATACTAAGGTACATTAGTACATGTACAGTACAGTACTGTCAGGATGCTGTCATTATACAGTACATGATGTTCTATATGTTTATGAACCATACCGGTAATATTCATATAGTAACCTCTGCAGTGCCACTTTACCCTCCAAAGGTTAATATTTTGGTGAACACCGTGGTAATTATCGGGTATCACACTGGTTACCAAGGTTCAGCAGCTATCTAATATGGTACTGGCTGTACTATACCATACTAGTAGAACTGTACGTACTACCAACACACCATATTAGATACCTGCTGAACTTGGGTAACTGCTGTGGTACCAAGTAAGTATCATGGTATTCGCCAAAGTATGGTGGTACACACTGTAGCGCTTCGAAGTTATCCATTGAAGTGCCATAGTTCCTACCCTGGTACTCTATAAAGGCTTGTGGTTCCTACCAGGGTAATGTCTGAAGTACCACTGAAATACAATGGTATATTACATTACAGTATGCACTACCACTGTAACATTTCCTTTGAGGGCGGCTGATGCACGCTTCTCACGTGTGAGGCTGCGCCATTATCGATTACACTAAATAGTAAATAATTAAAGGGCCATTCATTAGCAAGGCTATTTATGATGATAAACTGATATCTGTGTAACAATATCCTGCAGGACTTCATGTTCAGGAGCAATGTTTCCAGCTACTGTGTAAAACCCATGATGATTTTAGTGAAATAAAAGGTCACGGTTATTATTGGAACTGATGGATTGTGGTGTCTGCGTTGGTTATTAAGGTGCTGCGAGCTGTGGAAACAAATCTCGGAGGGATGTTGCTCTAATCCAACATAATTATTCAGAGGACCATCGTCTAAGAGTGTTCTTTTGCTACACGCCGAAACCCTGCATGTGACCTTGGTCTCTCGCTCTCTGTGATTTTAGTATTTAAAGGAACGTGCTGTGAATCTGACAGCTACATCATGAACAACCACAGCAATTAAAAAGCTCCCAGCGGGAGGTTATACGTTCATAGTCGGTGTTGTTATTGTGGTATAGATAATTACGCCGCATCCGCGGGGCAGTCGAGTAAATATTCCTAGAAAAACGTTTCAGAGAATGACACGGCACAGGCTACAGGTAAACGGAACATCTCCTTTTGTCGCTCCGTTCTCTGATTCTCGCTCTTTTCGCTCTTTCTCTCGTCACCAGAGGTAATTGCTTTGCAGGATAGCCTCGCTGTTGTGTTCCTCTCCACAAATAGACCTCATCAGCTTGGCCGAGCATGCTGGGCTTCCTCCTCTCACCTTTCTCACCGCACCGCGTCCCAGGAGATAACAAGGCAGCCAAATGATCGCCCCGTCCATCTCAGGGAGAAAAGGACAATCTGAAGCACTGCTCTCTTCACCATGTGTGTTTAAGTAGCAGATGCCTCGCTAAGCTAGCTCCCTCAGTTTCACTGATAACCGAACACACAGCAGCACTATGCTTTTATTAAACGCGGGTCATAAATGTGTCAGCGTTCATTTAAGAGGAAACAGCAGAGCAAACCAAACAAGGTGGTATAACATCATCTGCGATTGAAACTAACCAAATACATTTAGGCATTTGGCAGACGCTCTTATCCAGAGCGACTTACAATTTTTTATCTCATTACACATCTGAGCAGTTGAGGGTTAAGGGCCAGAACCTGGGATCTTCTGTACCATAGTCCAATGCCTTAACCACTGAGCTACCCCTGTCGTGTGTTTGACAATTTGAGTAAATCTACTTAAATTGATTGTCTCATCATTAAAAAACAATAGTTTATGAATAATATATAATAAACTTATTTTTTATAAAATCCCTCTTAAATCCAGTTATAGTTTTACTTTCCTTCAACACTACATTTTTTTTTATTTCACAAATTTATTTCACTAGAATTATTAAGCACCAAAACGACTAGATTATTGTCATCTATTGCATGCTCTGTTTTCACGTGCATGTTAAAATAAATTACAATTATATAACATTTAAACTAAATATGAAAATATAAAAATTAAAGAATGTAGCCCATACCAGCAAATAATGATATAAAAAATGAAAAGCATAAAAGAGTTACTGTTTTATTCATTCAGAATGACAACATAAAGAAGTGAATAAAGACAAATAAATATATTTTATTAAAAAATAAATACATGATAAAAAAAAAAAGAAATAATGCTTTTTAAGCATTAAAATTATCTGTTTATTTTTGCCTATCTTTCCAAATACAGTTTAGCTATGGGAAATGTTGACTTAAAATACTAAATTCTATTTGTAATAAATATAATATGTTTACAAAACCCAAACAAAACAAAACAAATGTGAAAACATTATTCATGTAAAGGGATTTTGGTGATATTTAGAATAATATTAAATTATATACAGTATATATAATTTAAATGGCTTCAGCCAATGTATTTTGAGACATGAATTGTTCAAAACAATTAAAAGGATATGCTGGTTGAATAAAGCTTTTTGTTATTTGTTTAGGTTATGTTTTTGTAATGTAAAAATAGCTTTATTTATTAATAATACTCTCTCCCTTAATGAGACTTTTTGACTTGCATAGATATATCATGAGGTTTACACACAGAGACAAATCAATAATCCTTTTAACGGCACTTTACGCTCATATTCATGTCGAAACCATGAACATTTCATGGCGTTTTGCTGTCAGATTTTCTCCAGCATTTATGGTTTTCCCAATTAGAACAATAAAAAAAAGTTGTGTATGAGATTTATTTTCCCCCTAATGAAATTTATATTTTGATATAAACTGCACCTCGTAGTAATAAAGATATAAAATAATACTAATATTGATTGACGCTCCATGCTCAGAGAGAAAGTTCTTGATTATGAATAATTGATTAGCAAGTCCTGTTTGCTGTTTGGTTTTCCTCCCCCATAACCCCCTCAGGCTGTGGTGCAGACGTCATGTCCGGCTCTCCACACACTGATTCCTTTCAGCTTACTGTTTGTTTTCCATCTTGTCACCTGTCACAGGTGTGATACGCGCTGCAGCTGCTAAACAGCTACTGCAGGGTTGTGATGTATTCCTGAGTCAGCTAATGTACACACACACACACACACACACACAAAATCCCTCACAAATAATCACGCGATTACAGACATTTAAAGCATAAGTAATGTAAGTTAACTATAGCTACTACTATATACTTGGTGGCATTACTAAAAGCTATGCTAATGCCACCAACTAAGTGATAATCCGTTAGCAGTTTCACTAGTAGCTAACAACCTAGGGAATTACAACCAAAACACCAGCAGGCTATTAGCATTAGCATTTATATTCTGTAAAAACAGTAGCCAATGCTAACATTAGCTATGTTTTAAAAAAAAAAAAACAAGCTATAAAGCTGTTCTACAAGTTAATACAGGGGTGTGTTAAACTGTGTAAAACAAAATCCAAATTTATTAGTCAACAAATGGTTTGCTAGCAAGCTAGCTAGAACTAGGTTAAGTTATACTGTGTAAACCAATAGCCAAATGTATTAGCTAACATTATGTAATGACATCGATTGTCCAGGCTACTTAGCATTGTGCTGTAGTTACCATGCTATGTTATATTATGTGTGATTTCTGACATTCAGCTAAATAAAAATGTCATAGCTGTATTTATCCAAAATATATGCTAATAGCTTTATATTATTATGTGTATTATGAATTTGGAATATGTAGGTTGTCTGAACAATTTTAGTTTGTGCAGTTTAAGCGTGGAAGTGAGGACGTGAGTCCCAACTGAAAATACGTCCTATTTTGGACTCATAAGGTAGAAGATTTGCTGAAGGAAGCAAATATTATCGTGCTAAACTTAGCAAGAATTACTTACAGTACACTGTCTATTCACTCCGCAATCAACATAATTCAGTTATTTATATAGTGCTTTTAACAATGGTCGTTGTCGCAACATAGAGTTTTGGTAATTTATCCAGTGTTATTTCAACAATTTTTAATGAAATTCAATGTCAGGACAACGTTGTTTTCGTAATATACAGTCGGATGGCTTTGATAAAATGATGTTGAGGTAAACGTTGGATAAATGACCTAAACACAATGTTGGAAATACAACAATCTAATAATTTTGATTCTCACACATTTCATACTCATTTCCCTAATTTTCCTTTGATTCTGTAAAGCTGCTGTACAACAATAACCGTTGGTAAAAATCAGTGTATAAATATAATTTTATTGAACATGAAAACAACCTTTAGTTGGAGCATTTATGCCGATTAACACACATTCGCACAACATTCAACTGCGTCCATGGCCCCTTGAATTTATACATTTATATACATTAGAATTCTGATCAAATTTAAATTGGGACGGACACAATGGCTTCCTGCACGCAGCGTGTAACGTTACCGCGCTGTTTAATTTTCTTTCAGAAATATTACTGTGAATGTGTCTTTGCTCACAAATTACGCTGCTGTAATGTAAAAATATAAAAATTAATTAATTAAATACTGGAAACGCTGGTTGTTATGTAGGTGCATTTGCTAGCATCAGCAGTCTGCCCCCTGGTGGTCCTGTAGTAAACACACAGTGCTCTTACTGCAGCAACCAGAGGTTGTGTCGCGCTCAGGCCCTCTGTGTGGAATTAGTATTGTTCTGAAGTCTTTTTTGTAACATTTTGTTAGAAGGATTTGGTCAATTAGTTTATCCCATCATTATTTAGTCAACATTGTTCCAACATCATTTCATCAATGCTAATACTAGCAATTTCCCCACATCCTTGACGTTGCCAAATTAACAACACCACAAACCTATGCTAACTATGGGGAAACAAACAATTTACGACACTTTGCTCCTTTATACATACGTAAGTGGCAAGCTAATTACTGCAAGTCGATAAGTCTTAAATGATGTACTTTTAAATGTAATCATTAGACCATTTGTGGCCATAGTAAATGATGACTTCATCTCTTGTTGTTGGAAATCCAGAATCCAAAGCGACTAGGAAAGAAAGTTATCATGATTTATGGCGTATCATTCTGGAAGGAATTTTTAACGCTTGCTATTAAAGCGCTCATCAGGTTTTGGGTATGCAGGGGTGATCCTCGTATTGATTCTCCTCAATGTCCTGCAAAGTCAAACCAGCGACTGATCTACAAACCAAATACATTATTGATCATTATTGACCGAGGTCTGATGACGTGAAACCTTAAACGTGTGTCATTCTGAGAATGCACTCGTCTAAAGGGCTTCATCTGTGTGACAGTGCGGAGGGAGAGTGCCGCGCTTGTGACCGCTTCACCAACATTCTCTTTGCTAATGACTCAGCAGGGAGCAGTACTCTTTCCTCTGAACCAAACGCTTACATTTCAATTAGACTCACATCACCGCTGCTAAGTAAAAGCTTTCAACCAGCATTTGGTGAAATAGCTTCTGCTGCTGTACGCCAATCCTGAAGGATTAAAGATTGCAGCTTTTCCACACGAATCTGGACCCAAGTTTTGCTAGTTTTGTGGTACAATCAGCCAGCGGTGATGAGAACAAACGGGAGTGTACCGAGCTGACTGGAGTCCGGCAGTAGTGATAGAGAGCGTCTCCTGCATGCCTCATTAGTAGTGACTCGACTCTGAAACTGCGATTGTGTTAGGGGTGGGTAAGTGCCAGCGCTTGTTTAGCACTGATGAAAGACCTAATTATGTAATCTAATTTTTTCAAGCGGCATTGATGGTGCCACTGGGAACGCTGCATTTCTCTGAAACTCTGAGGCTACAAAAGAACAATATGACATCTGCAATTCAGGATGCAAAAGACAGGAAAGGGTGTGTGGGGGTTGAGGATTGGGGGTTGTCACTGCACCAAAGTCTGCATCAATCAGCTGCGGCTGGTGCTGAAAAATCCCAGAGGAGCTCGCTCGTGAGCAGACGAGAAGGGAATACCCGATCTGAAAGAGACGGAGCGATCGTATAACCCAGGGTTCTTACAATCCTAATTGCCCGAGAGAAATATGTGAATCAGGACCAAGGTGAAGTTAAGGGGATCACTAAACCATGACATCTAGAGCAGGCAGGAGCAAGCTTATGGCGTATCATTCTGGAAGGAATTTTTAGCACTTTTTAGGTTTTGTGTATGCAGGGCATATACATGACACTCAAAAAGGACACTGTAAAAGAAATCTTGAAAAAGTATATACATAATGAAACACATGAAAGACAAACGTACATAATGTAAGATAAACGTACCTTAACTACTGTATGTGTGAGAACTGAGAACGCGGAGCCAAAGCTAAACAAACGATGCTGATTTGGCAAAAGAACGAAAGAGGCGTGAAGGCGCTTTCGATGCTGCAGGTTTGATTGTAAGAAAAATCCATCAAAGCGTGACGTTACAGAGCTGCCGTGAGCCACACTAGATTGGCTGTAAAGCTAATTCACACTCAGAGCTGCAGAGTCTCATTCTGTGTCTGCACATGTCTCAGGGGAAGCACGTGTTAACCCTCACCCTCTGGTTGTTAGCTGTTGTCCGCCAGGGGAGAAGTAGTAGGTGGGAAATTGGAAGAAGATGAAGTGCAAATGTAAAAAAAAAAAAATTGATGTGATTGATAAAGAAAGCATGAGAAGTACAGATAGTATGTAGGAAATTTTGTTGGGCAGATGGATGAAACCCAGAGGGAGAGTTCCTGTTTAGTCATGCTTACTCAAGCCAAATACAGTGCTTTAAAAACAGATCAGAAAACAGTAATTAAAAATTACATGTTCATGAAGTGTGTTCAAGTCAAGTTCAAGTCAAACTGGGACTTTTGGTAAACTTTCTGGAGAATGAAGGCGTAAAAGCGAGTGACGTTTACAGAAGACTTTAGAAGCTGCAGTAAAACATGTGAACGGTGCAAACACTTTAAAGAAGGCCGTACATCCGTGAATGACAATCCCGGCCGAGGTGGCTCGCAGCCCAATGCTGATCCTTGGAAAATCGATGGATAACTTGCCAACTAGGGGAAAAGACGCATCTGTCTGTGGGAACTGTACACACAATCACTCACCAACAACACTTGCACATTACAGGAACTTGACTGGGAATTATTGGCACAGTCCTGACCTCGCTCCAAACCATTTCCACACGTTTGGGGCATTAAAGGAGTTCCTGGGAGGCCAGAGTTTCAGATGTGACGCAGGAATTCCGATCATGGCTCTGTTGCACTGGGAAAATTTCGTGCCTTGATGGTGTCCGAGCACTAGTGAAACACTGGGATTAGTGCATTAGTGTAGCAGGGGATAAGGGAAAATTTTTTAACTCTTCTGCACAGTCCCAGTTTGGCTTGAACGTGGCTTTTTCTCAGCCCACTTCAGCATTATTGCACTAAGAGATCCAGGCCTGTTATCTAAACCGAGGTGGCCACCCCTACACAGAGCTGATCAAGAATCCGCTCCTTTGTTTCCGTTAGATTTGCATCTTGTTTGCCATTTGGTATAAAAGATGTAACGGCCTCCATAGGCGCCATAAATGTCAAACATGATAATCCAAAAAGGGTAAAGAGCTTAACCTGGTCTGATACGCCTTTCGCTTTGAACTTGCTAATCACACTGATAATCCGTCTGCTGGAGAGTTGCAGATTTACAGATTTACGATGTGGATGTAGAGGTACATGGTCCTGCACAGAGATGACGGAGAGCAACCCCAACAACCACTGCACCAGATATAAGGTGTAGGTGGATGAGTCAGACTAATTAACCAGAAGGAGATAAGAAGATGCTTGCGGCTTTATGAAAATATTGTTCTAATGAATGATCGTGGCGAGGCTCATTTGTATCTGTGCAGCCATTTCCATTAGACGGCGTCGTATTAACGGCCCTGATGACTCACAGCATCCCTGCTCCGAACGCTATCATCTCCCACTGTCAGCTCCACATCACCCGCCCACACACACACCACCTGATGTCTAACTTCCATCCAGATCATCAGTCTTCAGTCCTTCTCTATAATCACAGCTGGACCACAGCACCGCAACGTCCATTTCAATGCTCCTGTGCTAAGCAGAATTCCCTTCCAGTGTCATTATTAAAATAGATGAGGTGAAAAGAAACTAATTTTGGATTCTGACTGGTTAGAAGGTGTTGAGTAATGTGCCATACAAGAGCTCCGACAGCTGCAAAACACAGCTTTGTGTTAATATTCATATCAACGCGCTCGTTTTAATGGAATCTATCGTTTCTATAGTAACGGCTCATTCAGAAGGACTTGCACAGCCGACATGGTATGTGATCTTAAATACAGTATAACAAAGAAAAATGCATCATTGTTCTCTAAGGAGAAATGTGTTTATTTACTGTAACACTGCTGGAAGGAGTCTCCAGTAACAGTCAGAGCTGAAGGTTTAGCATTAAATGGAAGAGAAATCTGGAAAAGTTCAATCAGAGAACACTCTGGTCTGTGCCAGTACACTGTGTTCTGTTCATCAGGACGTTCATCATAGAATGGGACAGGATCTATCTTCTTCTATGGATATTCACACTACATTATCTCGCCTTGCACCGGCAGGGTCCGGGTTCAGCCTCCAGTCTGTGTGCTTGGAGTTTGCATGTTCTCCCCGTGCTTGGTGGGTTTCCTCCGGGTACTCGGGTTTCCTCCCACAGTCCAAAGACAATAAAATTAATTGTATCCCTCATTGGCGTTCCCAAACTGCCCGTAGTGTGCAAGTGATTGGGATTGGCACCCCGTCACCCAGGGAGGGATTGGCACCCAGTCCCTGCCATGTGCCCTACTGTAAGTCTACTGGGATAGGCTCCAAGCCCCCAATGACCCTGTATACAGGATAAAGCGGTATAGACAATGAGTGGGTGAGTGTTATTGCCTAGGTTGTGTTGAAATAATTATATAACACACTCTATATTGCACAATCCTGAAGTATGTACCGTATATAATTGTTTAAAAAAAAAAAGCACTGGGTTTTAAGGATTAAAAATGCGCCATGTTTTATGTGATAACAGCACAATGGAGTGTTTTATTATTTACTAGTTGCACATTCACTCATATACATTTTTATTAAGAGGTTTAATATAGAATACATTGTTCTCCTAATCATGCACTTTACAGCCGCTTGCTCTCATAAACAGACTGGATTCCGATTTTACAAGCTACGCCTCTGCTATCTGTATTAACAGCTCCAGTCCTGTTCCTAGTGTCTTAAAATAGTCCCTGTCCATTCTAGCCCACGCTTTTACTGTCTAGGTGTGTGACGCAGGTAGAGCTGACTGTTTTTTTACCAGATGATGTCCAAAATAATCCCATAATCCAACCACTTGTCTTAATAATCTTAATCATAATATAATATAATAAAGAATGTAGTTTATTCTTAATCAGATGAAAGGTGTTATATTGGTGTAGTGACTTTGTGATGCCGCTCACGATGTTTTTTAAATTTAGGGCGACTTCGATAAAATCATGTTGAGATAACGTTGAATGAACGCCTCAATCATAACATCAATACAACAAATTACAGTATAACCTTTATATGGAACATTTATGCCGATTAACATCCGCTCGCCCAAAGTGATGTCCCCTTTAAATCACCTTAACAGGGTTTAGAATCCTGATCAGAGATTGGGACTGACACAACACTTCCTGCACACAGAGTGTGTATCTCACATCATGCACCTCTTAGTGTTGATTCATTTTCTTGCAGAGTTTATAAACACACCCACCGATCAGCCATAACATCATCAGTCAGTAACACTGATTATCTCGTTACAATGGCAGCTTGAAGTAGGAGGGATTTATTAGGCATCCAGGGAACATTTTGTCCCTGAACTTGATGTGATGGAAGCAGGAAAAAATGGGCAAGCGTAAGGATTTGAGTGACTTTGACAAGAGCAACTCTAACACTGCAGCTCTTGTGGGATGTTCCCAGACTGCAGTGGTCAGGACTTACCAAAAGTGCTCCAAGGAAGGAAAACTGGTGAACCAACGACAGGCTCATGGGCAGCCAAGGCTCGGTATTAGGAAGAACAATCACAAGGATAGCCGAGTGGCGCAGTGGTAAAGTGCTCGCCCTATCATCCGGAGATCGCTGGTTCGATTCCCGGGTGATGCTGTAACCT
>JAQQZT010000019.1:1205167-1220094 GCA_030068275.1 Clarias platycephalus | reverse complement strand
AACTGAATTGGGCGGAGCTAGAGATTAGAAGTCACAGAATAAACTGCATTGCTTTGGACCAAGTATGACCCGGTGTTTCTTTTCACAGTTGAACAGGTCGAACTTCAGTTTCCCAAGCTAGCCATGTAACAACATAGCTGAAGTTGCCATGGTAACATTATACTGTATAACTGAGATAGAGGGAGACAATTGATTCCATTACATAACATGATTTCTTTTTTTTGTGGTAAAATATATTTTTTTATAATGATTTTCTTTTTATTTATACAGGTTTGTGTTTGAGGTGATAAATTGCTGCAGTTCCTCCATAATCCTACAGGTGGCAGCACAGCATTATTTTGCCAAATTTGTCTAGAATTGTAACAAAATCTCAAAAAATATATATATACTTTTTACATTGAATCTGTACATTTATAAAATCGTTTTAGTTACAGAACCGCTATTCAAATGTAATTGCCACCTAGGCATCGTGATATCGTATCCATGGTGTTTCCCATCCATAATAAGGACTGTATGTCTGTATATAAGTGAATTATGGGCGGAGCCAAAGACTAGTCCATTTCTTGATGTACCTGAATGAAGGCAATGCTTTGAACCAAGTATGACCATGTGTTTCTTGCTATCTAACAACATAGCTAATGAACGTAACAGTGGTTGCCATGGTAACATTATACTGTAACTGGTCTTGCAAAAGTATTGATACCGCTTGAACTTTTTCACGTTTTGTCATGTTACAACCACAAACATAGATGTATTTTATTGGGATTTTATGTGAGAGACCAACACAAGCCAAGTGACGCATAATTGTGAAATGGAAGAAAAATGAAGACAGATAAGCATCTGAAAAGCGTGATGTATAACAAATGTCACAGAGAAAGGAATCCTCAAGAATAACAGCACCACCACAATTAAAATACATTTTTACTTTTATTTACGTCACCAAATTTCTAGAAAGCGATGCACAAAGGTTGTCATTGATGGCTCTAACCAAATCCAGTGGAAGCCACTGCCTTCAGAAGTCACTACTGGAGTTTAGTTAGGGGTATCAGAGTAAAGGGGGGGTTGAATACAAATGCACGCGACACTTTTCAGAAGTTTTTAAACCCATTTATGATTTCTCTTCCACTTCACAATTATGTGCCACTTTGTGTTGGTCAATCACGTAAAATTAATTACAATAAATGACATTTACGTTTGGGGTTGTAACGTTACAGAATATGGAAAAGGTCAAGGGGTATCAATACTTTTGCAAAGTACTGTAATTTTAAACGTATTTTGACCCGGACTAGCGTGAGCTAGTTTACTAGCCGACTAACTCGTGTTTGCTAAGGATTCAATTTAAATTGTATTCACATCAATTTTATTTGTATTAATAATGGAAATTCGTATGAAATGTGAAAAATGTTTATGAATCAAAAAGATCAGTTAGTCCCTGATGAACAAACCAATGGCGACGGTGCTGAGGGAAAAACTCAACAGACTCAACAGGGAACCCATCCTCATTTGGGTGATTACAGTGAACGGTGAAGGATTGCCAGGTATAATTTATTTAAAAAGATTATAACTTAAACGACTGACATTGTCCAAATGCATTTTAATTCATGCATATTCATAGAGCCTGGGGTTTGAAATGTTAATAGGCCATTTCTAAGCATTTATGGTGTATTAAATAATTTATTAATCATCAAAATATTATATTTGTTAATTGACCAGCTCAGACCAGGTTTTATATTAATAAAAGGGAATCAGTTCAATTCATTCAGCTCACATTATTAGTAAGCAGATTGAATGTAATGAGTTTACACGAGCAGTTTATGGAAAACTGTTCCATCGGGGGGTATCTGGCTTTTCATTCCCTAATCCGGTTAGCGACTCGAGTCGGTAAACACGAGCAGAAATTAATTACCAGAAACTCATTTAATTCTGTGAAAGCGTCCTCATAAACTCAGATGATTTGGTTTTTACAGCGAAGGGAGTCGGAGCCTAGTGATGAGTGGCGGCGGTACCTGGTGTAATCCAGCCAGTGAGTTCCCTCCAGAGTGGAAAGCCACTTATCATCCGGCACGGACATGGAGGACGAAATATCTGGAGGAACAGATACAGAATCCTGTCAATCTAGACGTAAAGTACTGTGCAAAAGTCTTCATAATTTGCTTCAAAAGATTTTTTTAAAAAAGGGAAACTTTCTTGTATTTTTAATCTAGTCTTGAGGCTTCCTGATGGACTTGTAAAACATTTGTTCCCATTTCTTTCATTTAATCTAATACAAAGGAAAAATGGGTCAAGACTTTTGCACAATCAGTCCTGTACATTAAGTGCTCAAACGCTCACACGAGATTCGGTGACAATTATATACAACAATTCAACAAAACACACTGTTCTGGATAAACCTGAGAATCATGATCACGTTTCTGATCTGGAGCTGAAAGAATCCTCCAGCCCTGAAGGACCATGTCACAGATTTCTACATCTCTATCCACTGAGGTCATTCTTTCTTTACACTCTTCACATCTTGATCATGCCTACGTATAGAACCCGGCTCGAGTGCTGGAATTTCCCACCCCAGGTCTACAGAGTCTCGTGTGATCTTGTGAACGCAGGTTGTGGCGGTTTAAGGCTCGGATTGCTAAATTCCTCACCTCCGAGGCACAGGGAGCGGAGCCGTGTGTGTGCGAGCTGCACGTCTGCGTGCGGAGGCATTTCGTCGCTCAGATCCATCACCACACACTGCGTCTGGCCACCGAACAGGATCAGCTCCAGGTTCCTGCCCAGGACAGCACTGTTAGAAAACTTATTACATTACAATATTAGTGCGTTAGCACTGGACTACTATATTACAGTACTGTATAGTCCATCAATACAGCGACCTCATGAGACCTCTGTGTGGCAAACCAGTGAAAAATGTAAACTTTTAGTTTTTCTAAATAAAAACACCCCGTGTCGAGCTTTTAAAGCAAAATAATCAGTGACAAGCAGCTTGTCATACTGGATGTTACGGAAAAAAACCTAACTTCCTCCGTCCTGAAGCTAAATTCACTGCTTTATTCTGACTGTTACACGGCTCTGACACTGGAGACTCCTTCTGTAAATAAATAAATTAATTAATTAATTAATTAATAACCAGCTCCTTACAGCAAAGCACCTCTTAATCTAACAAAATATCTAACAATATATTAAAATAAGTGCATTAATATAAACCTGTCCTACAGTCAGAAAATAATGAATTAACCCCTGACCAAACCAGCGCTGTGGTACATTAGCATGAAATACACGTACTGTATATATATATACGTTTCATCTATGACTAGATACATGCATATATTTTAAGGTATATTTCGAAAGTGAAATGTTTTTAGGGTGTGTTCACACTAGTCCTGGTCCTGGTTCGCTTGGCGTTCACACTGGCATTTTTTAAATCGGACCAAAAGACAGAACAGTAGGAATGTGGATTATATATATGGTGGTGTCTTGACCAGCTGAAAACTCATGAGTTTATAAAATCTAACATTATACATAGGGAAACAACACAAGCACGACTCCAAATAGTGAATAAAACAGCCACCCTTATCATCAGAACATTTCTTTACATTCGTGTATTTCGGTCCGAGATTACCGTGAGCTAGTTTACTAGCCGGCTAACTCGTGTTTGCTAAGGATTGCTAAGTAAAATTAACATGAGCTGATTAATAATGGTTTAATTTTGCAACCAGCTTTAATCCAGACAGTCGCGAGTGTCAACCGTCTCCCACATTAAAGCAAATAAAAACAAAAAAAAGGCAAGCGGCGATCCGTACTCCTTTGCTAGACTTTCCACGCTCTTGCGTCTGCCTGCCTCGCACGAGAGTACAGAAAAACACAAGATATTTCATCAGACTGTTCAACTGGTGTACATTCGTAAACACTTAAGGGCTATCACTTGCGCTCCTGCACCTTAGTGCGCTGTCGATAGTGAATGTCCTTGGATGCAGTCGGCCAGTGAAAGGTCTCAGGTATCGTCATCATCATCAGATAATGTTGTAACGCTCGGCAAAGATATTAAACCTAGTTACACTATAGCGCGGTCTGAAATCTGACCGGTGCAGAGTAGGCCAAGCGGAACTAGAAAAGTCAAACAACATCAACTTATCCAAAAAACCAAAGTGTATTAAGTGACAAAATAACCCAAAAGGTGCACCAAACAAAACACAATATTTACAAAATATATACAATACACAAAAACGAATGTTTGAGTGTGTGGATGGCATCAAATTGTCCAGAGTCCGGATTATTATGGAGGGTGTGTACGTGTGTGTGGCGGGAGAGATGGCTCGGTCTCACCGGTAAGTTGAATCGAGTCCGGGAGCACGAAAACGTAACAAGAGCGGTAGCGAGTGTGTCCGGCAAGGGTAAATCCAACCATGGTAAATCCACTCGTCACGGCAATCACTCTATTTCCGGGACCTCTTTTATGGCGGCCCCATGACCCGAACAGTCATCGTGATTCCCACGTGCTGTAAACGCGCATGCTCGTGAGAGCTTAACCCCGGAACCAATACACCGTCATTCAGGAACAAAATAAAACATATCGGGTTTGTTTAT
Organism: Clarias platycephalus; assembly: GCA_030068275.1. NCBI lineage: Eukaryota > Metazoa > Chordata > Actinopteri > Siluriformes > Clariidae > Clarias > Clarias platycephalus. The sequence goes on along the minus strand of JAQQZT010000019.1, from coordinate 1,215,516 downwards.
AAGGCCCTGGTGCGTTTACATTTCAATCGAACCGCACCAGAATTCATTCGGAAGCGGACCCTCCTTTTCAAGCAGTCTCAGTTCGCACTTGTTCAATTGAACCACATGAACAAAACAACCTCATCAAAGTTCGTTTTTATCGAACCAAACACGTCACACTTACATAAAAATACATTTTAGTTCTGCAGTTTTATTTTTATTTACCGGCTTATTGTAGCCTATATAAACGCCCCCATTATGTGGCTGTGCTACATAGAACCCCCACCCACCCCCCCGCAGCCTCCGGCGTGTGAGGAGGACGACCGTCCTAGCGCATTAGATCTACCACATTCACGGTTTTTGTGGGTTGCCCCAAAACAGTGTAATTTATTGGCTTTTTTTTTTTTTTTCTTCTTCTTGCTGGTCCCTCCCACTGGGCGCTAGCTGAGCAGGAAACTTTTGATGAGCAGAGGAAAGAGATTGTGCCTGTCGCCTAACCAGCTTGCCCGGTAGCTCTGGTGCCTCGTTCTGCCGGGCCCAGTGGAAGCTGGCTTGTTTGGATGGCTGACTTCCTGGTGGTTATTTCTCCTTCTCCGCTGTGGGTGGTCTGGGGTGTATTGTTGTTTGGTAGGCTGATCCTACGGTCCCTGGAGAGGTCCTCCAAGTGGTAGCTCCTGGGTTTTCCCCCTGGTTTCCTGAGGGGTGGAGTTACAGGCGTGGACGATCCACTGGTCCCCTTACCCCGGCTCTTGGTGCTCTGGCAGACTTCACACGATTAGTAATACTGCCAGCCGTCCTTGCGGATAGAGGGCCACCAGGCGACGTCTAGGAGGCTTAATAGGGTTTTTAGCCGCGCCCCGGTGGCCATCCGCCGGCTTGCGGTGAAAGTCATGCAGAAACCTCGGTGTCAAGGATGGTGGGACTACCAGTTGAAACCTTCCTTCTTTCTTCATAGGCACTCTACGATACAATGCGGGGGGCATTGTATCGTAGGTGTTGGTGTTCGAAGGTGACCCCTTGATCCTGGGACTTTCCTGGGGTCCTGCGATGTTCGTGGACAGTGTGTAGTCTCCCAGTACTGGACACTACAGGTGGCTGTTGAGGTTGTGTACACAGGGAGGAGGTAGCTGTCGTATCCAGGGAGGTAAGCCGGGAGGAGGAAGGTGCTGGTGTAAAAGGAGGAACGCCACAGGTTAACTGGCTGATTTTGGTGTCATGTCTGGTGTCTTGGTTGTAAGCAGATCAGAAGGGTGTGGCGGCGCAGAGTTGGCCTGCTAGTGGGACATAACTTCTTCAAGTGCCTCTCCCACATAGCGCCTCTCCGCTGAAAACAGTCTGTTACTGCTCTCTCTAGCTTTTCCCGGGCCTCCTGGACGTAGTTTTCCAAGCCTGCTAAGCTAGCGTCCGCGGCCTGCTGTAAACTAGTTTCCCTGTTTATCGTGCTATTTGTGGATTCTTTAAAAAAGTTAACTTTCTCAGAAAGAGCCAAGAAATCCACTTTACATTGATTAACCTCTGTCTGCAATGTTTTTATAACAGCCATATTAGCCACATCATCAATCACAACACCATCATACTCATCATCATTAGATTTGTTAGATTAATATAATGAGCTTAAAAGGGATGTTAAATCTGCTGCAGTCCTACTTTGAGTTACAATATCACCAACAACTTCAATATCCTGCCAATAACCTGAACTAGGTCAGCCATATTGCTATGATTAGCATTAGCTTTGTTAGCGTCCATCTTGTTCCGCACAGCCACACAACACTGGAAAATACGTACAAACAGATCCCCGTACGTACAAGCCACCAATATGTAGATATTAAACCTAGTCACACTATAGCGAGGTCAGATTTCAGACTATAGTGTAACTAGGTTTAATATCTTTGCCGAGCGTTACAATGTTAGCAAAGCGGACTTTGCCGACTACATTTACGCATCTTTGGTCCGTGGTGCGTTCACATTTCAACTGAACCGCACCAGAATTCATTCGGAAGCGGACTCTCCTTTTCAAGCAGTCTCGGTTCGAACCACATGATTCGAACTCATCAAAGTTCGTTTTTATCGAACCAAACATGTCACACTTATATAAAAATACACTACATTAAATGTAATAAAATGCAACTGGATATAAACGTCTCAGTAAACAAGCTGCAAATGTGAGAGTAAAAAAAATAATAAAAAAAAAAAGGATACACACCGGATGTCGTCTTTCTCGTGATAGATGTTGTTCTGAAAGCTGGCCATGCGGAGCAGGTCGCTGCCGCGCGGATGCCGCCAACACCAGCGCTGCGGAGGGCGAGCCGGATTAGACTTCACACTGACATACACACAGTTTTACTGTAAAGTCTTGCACGCGCCCTTGTACTCACCGGGATCCGGCCCTCGTTAAAATGTGCAAATGTTTTCTTCAGCTCGGTGTCCAGGACCTTCTGAGGAACCACGTTAAACCTGGACAGACTGGAGGGCAGAAAGAGAGAAGAGAAAATTTACGGTTGTAAAAATTCCACAAGCAATCCGGATAAATCTGTTGTCCAAATCAAAAAGGAGGGATTTGATATAAAAAAATAATATAAAACAAAATTTAAAAAAAATCATCAGAACTAATTAATCAGTGAACAGTTAAACTTTTCGCTGTATTCTCCTTTTTAGTTGATTTATTCACTTATTTAACATGGAATATACGACAAGTAATAATATACGAATAAGCATAAAGTGAATAAAGTTTCCTACATATTTGAATAATTTGTTACATCAATACAAGCTTTGCTTTAGCTAATTTTTTTTTTCCTCCCCAAATAATGTGTGGTGTTGATTTTGAAGGAAAGCTACGGCCAGGCTCGATTCCCGTCTCTGTGTGCATGGAGTTTGCATGTTCTCCTGGTGGGTTTCCTCCGGGTACTCCAGTTTCCTCCCACAGTCCAAAGACATGTAGGCTAGGCTAATTGGCGTTCCCAAGTTGCCCGTAGTGTGTGAATGAGTGTGTATATATATGTGTGGATTGGCACCCTGTCCAGGGTGTACCCTAAGTCTCCTGAGATAGGCTCCAGGTCCCCGTGACCCTGAATACAGGATAAAGCGGTATGGAAGATGAGTGAGTGAGTGAGTGAGTGAGTGAGCTGGTTATACTGTGATCCTGTACTTCACCTTATTAGACAGCAGGTGGTGCTAAAGCCCAAACATCAAACCTCTAAAAAAAAGAATCGTATTATGTTTATATCTCATGTAAACTGGAATTCCTCTTGACTTGGTAAAGGTCAGTTGTGTGTGTTACCTGGTGGACATTTCGAAGCGGTCGTTGACGGCGCTGATCCTCCAGCCGGTGGCTCCGGTCCTTTCCAGTTCCTGCTCCCAGTCCGCTGCGCTCTCGAACCAGTTCATGCTCGGGTCACGCCTCTGGTTGCTCAGGAACTGCTTCATTTCTGCAAATGGAGATGGACCGAGTCTGAATGTGAAATCTATTCGATGAGCTGGTGATATTATGGAGGCACTAGTGCGACCACACACACATGCACGGGTTGAGTAAAGGCCAGGAGGTCAGGTTACTCTGCATTATTCAGCTGGTTAACGGCCGCTCAGGGGAGAGCACCTCGGCTCACATTCCTCCAAATGATTTTCTTTGCATAGCAAATGTTAGGATGCGGATGATAACGAAGGACAATCAGTGCACACTCGCGACGGGCAGATGCTCCTCTCGGAGCGCGGCTAGAACACACACACTGTTCTGATTGTTCCAGAGACCGAACAAAGAAACAAAGCAATCCCTCTTAATTAAAAGCGAGTTTGTGTAAACGCTGCGACAGTTTGTGTAAACATTACTCACGTGACTCGGGTTCACTCACCGATACTTCCTAAAGCTGCGTTCTGGAAGGACAGGATGGTCCCGGGTTTGAGCGGCTGGTACGTCTTGGCGATGGTGTACGTGATCTACAGAGGAACAAACTCGCACCTGAATACGTCACGCAGCAATAAAATCTCTCGCTTCCTCATCCGATCATAAATACTGACATTCAACACGTTTTTATAAAACCACATACAGGTTACAGGAACTCAATATGATGTTCAATGCTGTGATGTTATTCAATGCATATAGAATGTTGAACATTATATGATATAACGTTCAATATGACATTTATTGGTTATAAAATAGAAATCCCACACAGAATCAGGATTTCAAGGAAGCAAAGTAGGCACGCCTTTTGAGTGGGATTCACTTCCTTCGCTGTCAGTCATAGGAACTCTAGCCAATCACAGGTGTCCGTAAGCTCGTGTATGTGAAAGATGGCAAATAGCGCTTCAGTTAAGAAGCGGCTTAAATAAAGACACGGATAAACAGGATGCTTCCTTCTTATCAAGTTGTATCTCGCCATACGAACGCATCACCTCACGAATTTGCCTCGGCATACAGAGCATTTTCAGCATACAAACAAATAACCGCGCTGCTCGCACCTTCGTCCGGTAGCTGATCGAAACTTGCTTGCTGTAAGCAAAGCGAGTGTATATATTGTTCGTGAGTTTTGTGTTTGTTTGTTTTTTTCACCAAGGGTCCCAAGAATGTTATCAAGATGAAAACGGAGCCGCTTTCAGATTGGTTTTTAAAGCAGCCGGTGCTAAGAGGAATCAAAAATTAAAATTAAATGATGTTTAATGTCTGTTTATTTCGTATTTTACTTAATTTACATGTCTTTTCTAAAAAAATTTATTGCTTTTATATAGAAACACTATGATTATAATGTTGGAAATTGGTGATATTGGTAATATTTGTGCGTAGCTGGAACGGATCATCTGCATTTACATTATTTCCTGCGAGAAAATGTGTTTCACAAAACGAAATTTCACCATAAGAGCAATTCAATTCAATTCGTATGCCGAGGTACCGCTGTACTGTACATCAGTTTTTCTTATTTTTGTGCATAAATATTATCATAGAAAAGTTCGTTTCGGAACGGTGGTGTAGTGGTTAGCACTGTCGCCTCGCACCTCCAGGGTCGAGGGTTCGATTCCCGCCTCGAACCCTTTGCATGAAGTATAAACAGTGGTTTAAGCATCTCACTGCTAATCATACAGTTTACGGTTGTGTACATGACACATAATATTTGAAATTAAAAAGAAGAACAGCTACACGCTAGCTAGCGTCCGCATTTCCTTGCTGCCTAGCGACACGACTTATCATGCATGTTGTTCCGCGTACGATCTCTCACACACCTCCACAGCCTGGGCGTCAGGAGTGAGTCGGTCAAACAGGAAGCAGAGGACGCGCAGGTCTCTGCAGTACAGCACCAGCTCCTCGGGAGTGAACTTCAGCGAGGAGTTCGGGGTCACCAGTTTGGTTCGAGACGGCCCCACTGCAACAGAGAACACACCGTGACGTCAACACCGCTGGCGGACGCTACGACTCGGATCCTGGGCCGCGTGAAGTCCTTACCTGCCACGACCTTCTCGATGGAGGCCAGAGCGACGTCGTGGTCGCCGAGCAGCACGGGATCGGCATTATCCTTAAAACAAGAGAGGAGAAGGGAGAGCGCGTAAAGAGCGGACCGTATGCAAAACGGACAAACTGCGCTCGTTATCTGAGCCGGATACTTCATCAGAGATGTGGAGTCAGGATAACATGCAAAGGCGGTTAGGAAGATCGCTGATTCATCCTCGTTCGTGACCTACTTTAGGTCGGTATATCTCACGCTAGTCACGCAACCTCGTCTCTGATGATGATGATGATGAGGATGATAAATCACCATTCGAGTCGCGAATTGATTTTAAATGTTTTAGATTATGACATTGTCTTTTGTTTTATTTAATATTGTTTATCTTTTGTTTGAATTGGAGGGACTAGAAAGGAGTCTATATAAATAAAATGCATTATTATTATGATGATGATGATGATGGTGGTGACGACTGGTCTGCACTTAGCCACACAACCAAAGCGACTCACGTCTGGTCTCGGGCCGTCCTCAGGCACAAACGCCACTCGGAAATGGGTGCAGAACAGCGTGCCCGACAGCCAGCCTCCTCCTTCTTTAGGCGAGAGCTTCTTCCTCACCAGGATGGCCCTCTGCAGCACACACTCCCCTAAAACAGAAGAGGAAAAGGGAGAGCGGGTAAAGAGTAGACCGTATGCAAAACGCACAAGCTGCGTTATCTGAGCCGGATACTCCATCAGAGATGAAACAGTCAAATCAGTGATGCACAGGGATCAATACTGCTGTCCATATGGGTGTGGTCTGTTCCCGGGGTGACTCCGCCCACACCCACGAGGCACAAGGGCTGATTGACGAGGATCGAAAAGATGATCTTAATCATGTGACTCAAGTGTTCTCCAAATCAGTCACATGACCTGAGGTTGACCTGTGAAAGGAGTGAAACCATGTGTGTGTGTGTGTGTGTGTGTGTGTGTTGAGAGACTGAAAGTCACAAACACTTCCTGGAGCGTCTTCATCATGAACACAGGAAGGAACACACTCTTTACCTCTACATCAGTTCAAACTGAAAAATCTGAAACATGCCTCGCAGTTATTTCTACTTTGATACAGAGTGAATAAACTGTACAAACAATCCTAGGGGAAGAAATAAAAATAAATAAATGCACTAACATGATTGACTGAGACGGGAAAACAATCCCATAGACGCTCCTACGCTAAACCTGTCTGTATAGTCTAGACTCCTCTCTATTCGGAGTCTGAGGAAGCGCAGCAGTCGAGCCCAGTAACGCTACGACCGCCTCGTGTTTATCCCGCGCCGCTCCACCAGCTTCCTGTGCGAACTCTCATGGGGGAACAGCTGGAGAAAATAAGAAACCTGCTCTTCTCAGTTGGACAACACACACACACACACACACACACACACACACACACACACACACACACAGAGTAAAGTTCATTTCCTCTGAACAAACCCATCACGTATTCCTGTTAATCATCATCTCAACTATGTGCCGAGTTTACACCCTCAAAGTCATGTTTTAAATCCAGCCACGCCTTAGTCACGTTATAAATATCGCAATATTTCTCTCTGGAAATCATATTTGTTGGTAAAATATCAACAGTCCACACCTGCCACTAACTGCTTTGGAAAATACCTCGGAATTCACTCGACCCTGTTACCTCTGTGACATCAGACAATCAGAAGTCACATGACAACAGCAAGGTGCCTCATCCAAATTTCCCAAGAATCAATAATAAGAAAAAATTAGCTCACTCTCTTACACACACACACACACACTCTAATAACGGGTCAAAATACTGTAATAGTGCAGATTTTTTATTTTTTTTTCCATGTTATGCATATAATACAGAATGTGTGTGTGTGTGTGTGTGTGTGTGTGTGTGTCAAAGAAGCTGCTTCTGAAGTTTATAGAACATGGAAGTGGCCGATGTCGCTGCCCTCAGTAAAACTCCAGCTGTTTTGGAGAGATGAGTTTATATGTGGCCCCAAAAAAGTGTTATACTGTCTCACTTCAAACAATAATCATTTAAATTTTATTTATGAGTCTTTATTTATGAGTATTGATACTAAAACTGGTGTAAGACTCCTAAAGCATACGACCTGTAAAAAATCTGTAGTGTCTGTAACCATGTAAGATTCATGTTGTTTGATATCTGAACAATTTAGCTCAAACACTTTTTCAGGTTTGTCTTTTCATGTCAAATCTAAACTGGCCGAGTTTCATCTGAATGACAGTTAAGATCGTTGAAAGATTTAAATTCAAAAAAGTAACAAAACATAAAAGGGCAGGAAACTGTAGTTGGCAAATGTGTTTCTTTTTATCTTGTGAAAATATCAATGCGTTTGCATATTTACAAAAAATGAAGTATGGATTGTGAGGTAAGAAGCATTCAGTATTATAAAAAAAAATAATAATAAAATAAATTTAAAAAGATGTGTTATATGATCCTATCTGAAAACTCACTTGTTTGAGACACTGTTTAGCACCGATGCCATGTTTTGTTAAAGGTCAACAGGTCACGGCATCAACCACAACGTGTTAGTCGCATTAAGTCTTCAAGGTTGTAATATAAAGTATAATAGCTGGAAATCTGGTTTCAGCCCAACATGTGGAAATATTTTCCCGTAGAATCCACCATCGAGAGCCAAATAAACAGCAGAGTTCTCCAGACAGATGCAGCAGTACTCAGGAGTCCAGTTCAGAAGCGCAACGTAACCAAGCACACGTCTGGTTTCGGCCCGATTGCGCATGTGGAAAACTCCAGGCTCGCTTCCTTAAAGGGAAAAATCCCTGCTTTAATTGGACGCCGTCGCTACGATAGATGAGACAAGTTTTTCCCCCCATTTAACAAACCACCCTTATTATAAAAGGACAAAAATAGAAATCTAGAAATCCTGTTTTTGACACGCCCTCCCCTTAAGGGGATTTAAACAAATAATAATAAATAAATAAATAAATCCTGCGCCATCTGTGGAGGCTGGGAAAAGATTCATGGTTGAAGGCTGAAGGTGTTCGGGGGAATATGTAGCGCTTTAAAGAGCTTTCAAGGTCAAAGAATAAAAAGGAAAAAAAAAAAAAAAGGAAAAAAGATTTATTTACTGAAACGTTCCTTGAGGCTCATGCCTGTTGAGAAGCTCAAGACATTCCAGGGGCATCCTGGGACGCAGATGTGGGGCGAACCGAAGGAAACGAGGAATCAGGATACTCTGGGTAAAAATTTGGATGCATTAATAATAGGGATGGGAATCACCACTGGCCGTCTGATGCGATATCGCGATCGCTACGTTGCGATTCTGTAAATATCTTATAATATTTTATTATGAAGATCCTGATTTGATAGAACAAATTTTTCAGATTTTTTTGTTGCAATTCAAACTAATTTAGCAAAAAAATAGCTCATACCATACAGGATGCTCGATATTAGTTTTAAAATGTAATATAAAAAAAAATATATACATGTGTGTATATGAGGACATGACAATATGAGAGCGAGTGGAGCATTATTAGTGGGCGTGGTCATCAATAAATGAAGAGCAAGGTTTCCAACTCCTGTGTGTGTAGTATGTAGCGGTTAAGAGAGTATGTCAGGGAGCGTTAATGCCCATAAGTGCCGCTTGATTTCAGGAACGTTCACGTCGCCCATCCTGACACTCTGCACTAAACGAAGACGTGTTTTAAAAAACGATAAACTGCTAATTAAAGGGCTGCATGAGGAGTTTGTCGCTAAGGAGTAAAGTGCGCTAAATAAAATGCTCCAATCTCTCAGTGATTGAGGAATTAAATCAAATCAAACAGCAAAAACTAGGTGCTTTAAATACGGCCCCGAGTTCAAACGTACTTCAGGTTCAACACCGTTTCTGTGAAGTTCTTCCACTCCAAGGTGCTTTTCCCATCCATATTGTTCTCCACTTGAAAAGAGAGTAGCTCTTTCACGCTCCCGTGTTCCTGTTCAGTCGCCGGCCTGTTTATTCAGCTTTTACAGCCTTCACTGTGCGTCTGCTGAACGCCACATGACAGTCAAAACAAACGCAGCTGATTCTCTGTCCACAGCAGCCAAACTCCATCAACACCTCGTCTGCAGATTTACTGAAGCGGAAGTGAAGGCGGTGACAAAGTGCTCGAGATATCCAGCAGAAAAGAAAGACAAACAAAGCTTTGCTGACAATCCAAAGAAAAAGTAGAGTAACAGAGTGTGTGCATGTGTGTGTGTGTGTGTGTGTGTGAGAAAGAGAGAGTGATGATGTAGAAGGATCAGATGACTGTACACAAGCCGTAGCCTCTGCTCCGTGAGCAGGTTCCTCTCTGGTGTTTGTGTGAGAGGATCGAGTATGGAGTAAATGCTCCAGTCCCTTCGTGATCCGTTAACCTCCAGCGGCTGATTGGGTTTCTGCCCTTCTGTGTTACGTGAGATAAGGACAAACGCCAGCGGACTTTAACACGCTGTAAGGTCTGAGCAATGTGAGCGCTATCGCTTAGCCACTTTCACTAGTGTGTGTGTGTGTGTGTGTGTGAGTGAGTGAGTGAGTGAGAGAGAAAGAGAAAGTTTTTACTACAAACAAAAATGTAATCAAATAAAAAACAAAGGCATACGATATGAAATTTGTTTAAATGTTTTTAACGTTAAATGTTTAAAAAAAAACTTTGTAAAACTAAAACGTTAGTTAATGTAATAAAGTATTTTTAATTACGAGATACAAGAACTCAAGGAAAAAGCCACACCCACTCCATTATGACTGACGGGTACAAGGCCACACTTGCTGTCTGCAAGACTGACATAAGGAAAGCCACACCTCCTGCTCAGAGCACCGTCTGCATTAGGCCACACCTCCTGCTCAGAGCACCGTCTGCATTAGGCCACACCTCCTGCTCTGAGCACCGTCTGCATTAGGCCACACCTCCTGCTCCGAGCACCGTCTGCATTAGG
>JAQQZT010000019.1:1179762-1195061 GCA_030068275.1 Clarias platycephalus | reverse complement strand
CACACACACACACACACACACACACACACACACACACACACACACACACACACACACACACACACACACAAAGCAAGCAGGGATTCCTTTTTAACATCCACACGCATAGCTGTGGTAAAACCAATGCATCACGTGCTCCCCAATTATTTTTTTTTCCTTTTGCCTGCGGTTGCCATGGAAACAGCCAGATGTTGAGACCATCAAGGCCTTTCGTGCAAGTGTTAATCGAGGAGGGTGAGGGGTTTTCTTAAAATAACCAGAGAGAGAGGAATAGAAAGAGGAAGAGCGAGAGAGCGAGACAATGTTATCTCTCTAGGTTCTACTGAAAGCTCTAGGTTGAGAGCGATCTCTGAAAAATCTTCGTTTCGGGTTTTATTCGTAGACAGACATCATGACTGAGTGCGCTCATAGAAATCCCGAGGTCGATTTTCAGGTCTCCATGGCAACAGTGGTGTAGGAAAGGACCGTAAAACACCCGGACTCTAACCGCACACGAGCGAGCAGCAAAGCGGCAGTTTATTTTCCAAGTGAAACGGAGCCACAATGAATTTTGGCGTGATTATTTTAACATTATATTTAAATAAAACTGTCCAATGCAACGTTTAACAAACTCACTCACGCACTATGTGTAATTCTGGAAACACCCATTAGCCTGATCTGCATGTCTTTGGACTGTAGGAGGAAACCGGAGAACCCGGAGGAAACCCTCCAAGCACGGGGAGAACATGCAAACTCCATGCACACAGACCTGAACTCGAACCCTCGACCCTGCAGGTGCAAGGCTGCAGTCCCAACCACTAATCCGTATGATCACCTATAATAAATTTCAGGCTTACGCAAATAAATAATTGCACAGGTGCGTATCACGATTTCGATTTGCACGCATGTAATTATGCAGCGCTAAGTTGATGGAAGGAGTCTCCAGTGTCAGCGCGTTTGCTTTCAAATTCAAACCACGATTCCTCAGATCGACCCCACAGCACCTTAAATTTTAAGGAAAAAAAAAAAAAAAGCGCCCCTGGTGAGTATGGAGCTATTCGTAGGATTGCTAATCTAATCGAAGAATGAAGCTTTATATATAAAACTACTACAACAGTTCTCATTGGAACTGAAACAACAAAACACTACACAGGCCACACCCACAAGCAGGATTAGTGACTTATCAGTGTACAAAATAACACAACAAACTTGGTTTTGTTTTTTTCACAGAAACACTCGTGTCCAAGCAGGAATTCAGGTTAACCCTCGAGACGAAAGATTACAGGCTCTAAATAAAGCAGACGTTTAGTGGCTCTGTACGTGGCAGGAACGTCACCCTAACCACGGGGTCCGAGCTTCATAATTACTGTTACTGCAGAGGCAAAATAATACACAATAAACACTCCTCTCTAAACTCTGAGGGACAAAAGAGGTTTTGAAAAGAAATAAAACAAATATACACCAGAGAATTTAGAATAAAGACCGTAAAAGAAGAAAAACAACACTTACGGAATTGAAAAATGTGCGTTTTGGATTTTTTTTGTTCCAGCTCAACCACATCAAGCTTTAGTTAAAAAAATGTTTTTAAATAAAAAAACATTTCTTAAGGAAATAAATCTGGTTTAAATAAAAAATAATAATAAAAATTAAAAACTGGAGTTAATTCCAAGAACTCATATTTTTGTACTAAAATGTTTAAATTAAGTTAATAATTTTATGATTAAACTTTTAATTAACCTTCATGAAAAATTTGTTTATATATTATAATTACTTATTTATATTTCTGGTTAAATTTAAACAAGCATCATTTATTTATTTATTTATTGATATATAATAAAGATTTTAAAATTACTTACGAAGTGAAAATGCAAAATAAATTTTTTTTTATGGATATAATGCTTACAGTCTACTGCCACTGAGCAAATAAAAAATAATAATAAACAAAAATCAGAAAAAAGATTGTGAGCGCCGCTACGATCCAGCCAGGACACGATAGTAAGTACAGTAAGCAAAACACAATATTCTAAAATATTAAAAAATAAATTCTGGTGTTTATGGTCACACTGATTGATGACACAAACGCGGGAAAATAAATGTAATCCTCATTAGCTTTAAACCACAGATCTATCGGACGAGATTTGATTTGCTCATACAGCGTGATTAGCGCTGATCTTAGAAGGTGTGAAATTGGTGAAAATTTTACAGACGTCTCGAGTGATTAATGACATGCGGAGGAAAAGGAACGGTGCATAAACATGACTCCAGCTCACACGACTCACTTATGATATTTTGACCCAAATTATCATTTTTTAAAATAATGATTCATTTTAAAATCCAGACTTATCCTAAACCAATTCCTGAATCAGCTATTCAGGCTAATAAAGAAATATGAAATTATAACAGTTTCAATAACAATTTTTTTTTATCACTCACTCATTGTCTACACCTCTTTATGCTGTGTACCGGGTCGCGGGGGCCTGGAGCCTATCCCAGGAGATTTAGGTATACTCTGGATGGGGTGCGAATTCACACACATTTCTATCCTGATCTGTATGTCTTTGAACTGTGGGAGGAAACCAGAGCACCCGGAGGAAACCCACCAAGCACGGGGAGACCATGCAGACAGACCCCGAGACGGGAATCGAACCCTCGACCCTGGAGGTGCGAGATGACCGTGCTAACCTGTAACCACCGCACCACTATAAGTTAATCACGATAAATAAAAAACAATATATTGTTCAAGTCTGTAGAGATTTTAAAAAAGCTAAAAATATATCTAAAACTGTTTCGACATTCAGTTCAAGTTTAAACTGCACACATTTCAGCCATAAACTTTTTGAAATATTTTGATTATTTAAGGTCTAACAAGAATGTGCTCGTGCATAAAATAAATAATAAAAATTACAATTCCTGTATAAATAGCAGATTTGTTCATCAAACTACAAACAATAAAGAGAATTCTCATGATATTATTTACAGAGGGGGAAAAACAAACAAAAAGAAAAAGCTGAACACTTGTCTATGTTTATACATCACCTTATATTTAGAGTTTTTAATATGACTTTGTCGTTTTTAAGGATTGTCTTACATCTATTTATTTAAAAAACAGGATTTATTTATGTTGTAAACAAAAGCTTTTACCTTCAGGTCGGGCATCTGCCTCACTTTAAAGGTCGTTTTAGATCCAGTCAGCATTTTCCCCCAGGAATAATTATAATACTCAGATACAGAATTAACACAAAATATTCCGGATTAAGCGAGTAAATGTGAAGGATATGAGTGTAAATGTGTTAAACTCTGCTCCATCTCTCTCTCTCTCTGTCTGTAAACCTAGAAAACAAGCTCTTTAACTCCTCCTGCTCCTCAGCTCGGTCAAGCAGCTGGTTCTTTCTCTAAGCTCCATTTTTTTTTTCTGTTCTTAACAACAAAAACCTCTAAACAAGACTTTTAGGATTAAATAAACCTAAGGAAATGATCTACGGAGACAGAGCTCGCGGCGTCTCTGCGCCTGCGCCATGGTGAGAATGCCTCGCGCGCGTTACATTGTAACCAGAAAAGAGAGAAGAAAGGGGGCTCGTGCGCGCGCGCCTCTCGCGCTCTTAAAGGGCCAGCGCGCGCGACAGGACACGCCAGTTCATTCAATGAGTCGATTCACTTCAAACGATTCACTGGTTCGGAATCGTTTAACGGTTTCATCGGGATTTTATCAACAGAAACAAACAAACAAAACGTATCCGACTCAATTTATCGAGATATCCCTAACGAAATAAGACAGATATCATTCTCATTGGGGCTGTAAACGTACACAATAAATACCACACATACATATAAAAGACGTATTTATTTTTCAAAATGTGCACGAGACGGAATGTACGCGAACCAGGAAGTGTTTACAAATATTAATATACATAAATATTAATAATATTATTCCAATATAATAATAATTTTTCCAAGAAATCTGCATCGACATACAAAGTGTTTTTGGTGTACGAACAAACTGAACCACTGCGTCAGTGGAAAACCAAGCGAAGCTACAGTAGTTTTTTGTGGGTTTGTTTTTTTGTTTTTTGCATTTTTGCAAGATTAATGAAGACAGCATTAAAGAAAATTAGCAAGGATGGTGGCAAGAAGAAAAGAGAGCCACTTTCAGTAGAAATTAAGAAATTAATTATCGCTAAAAAGCAGCCGGCGCAAAGAGGAATCATACATTAAGGTGTGATTTAATGTCTATTTATTTCATATTTAACTTCATTTATCTGCTTTTTCTAAATGTTTTTATTGTTTTTATATGCAGAAATATGATTATAGTGTTGGAAACTGGTAATATCGGTAATATTTTTGGGTGGCTGGAACGGATTAACTGCATTTGCATTATTTCCTATGGGACAATGTGTTTCGCAATACAACATTTCAACGTGAGAACTCGCCTGCGGAACGGATTAGGTTGGTATGCCGAGGTACCGCTGTAAAATTTATTTTAATCCATTTACCTGTATTTGAGAGAGGATTTCCCATGTTATACATGCAGTACTGTTTTAACTAAATATACATTTAAATTATTTATTATTTATTTATTATTAATTATATTATTATTTATTGTTTGACTTTACATTTTTTGTGATTCTGTGAGGTAAAATATTGACCTTTTGTCAATGCAAGCACACACACACACACGATACATTCCAAAGTGCTTTATTCCCCTTATACCATCACATCATTATTATCAACACGTCATGTTTGTCAGTGTAAGTTTTTTTTAATTAGTGTGGGAGCATTGCTATCACTCGTCTAGAATCCACCACCCCAGTGTCGATTATTTTACTATTACAGGACAAAATGGAGTTTTTCTTGCAGCAGTAAAAGTGCTCAGCGCAATCACCTAGAGAGCGGCAGTTTGATTCCCGGGTGATGCTGCAGCCTCCCTAACTGGGAGTCAAGAGAGAGCAGATCGATCATAGCGACGATACACAATCACAGGTGTCTGTGAGCTCACGCAAGTGGAAGGGTTTGGATAACAGTTTTCTCCTTAGCGCTACTCGCTAGATCAAAAGGATGCTAGCTGTGGGAGAACACGAATTTTAAAAAAAATTGGGGGAAAATAAAAATTCTACAAATAAATATATAAATAAAAAGCCATTGAAATGTTAAGAATTTTTAAAAATGACCATTTTATTTGAAATTTTCCAAAATAGCTACTTAATGACACGCCTAAACAACTACCTTAACACATCCTACGCCTCATAATTCCCGCGCTCCTACGCTCTCATAACCTTCTCATAACCAAAACACTTCCTTGTATTTTCACAGATAATTGCGCAGAACCCGATAACCTTGTTACCTTTTCACGGCTGTTGCACAGAATCGTAGATGTTCTGCGAGTCCTCCGGAGCGATACAGCTTCAGCAGCCGTCCAGATCCGATCTGATCTGATCTGACGTGCCGTGAGCTCAGGACTCTGTCAGCCCTCCACTGCAACGGATACCTGCAAAGTCAAAAAGAAATGAAAACCGACCCCGAAGCCATCAGCGCCCGCATGACTAATTTATCACACTCTCGCTGAGAATTTATTATGGTTGATAAAATCCAGCGCTGGTATTCTGGAGCGAAGCCGATTTAACCCCCAGGGAGCAATGATTATACAGGAACGGGGATTTTACACCAGGTCCAGCAGCGACAATAATGATGAAATGTGGATCAGAGTTACAACTTCTAGTCCTTCTCCATTATAGGGCTTTAAATCCTGTGATCAACGCATGAGCCTCCCTCAGTCTCTCCTGGTGCCGGAGAGGAGTGTTTATTTATTTTTTTCCTGTATCATTTTATTCCACAACCTGACTGTGACCTGGTTATGAAATAATCTTGTTCGACTTGATGACTGATGAAAGGATACAGATATGAGGTTCAAAGGAAACACCACTTCTACACACTGCATTCAGTGCAGCTGCAAATCAGATTCATATACAGATTAAAGGGCACCTTTTAATGCAAACTCAGTAATTTTTAGACAACCAGATGTTTATTTATTGTGTGTGTGTACAAATTAATAAACTCAGATTTCCCCCACTAATATGACCTCATATAAGAATATCCCCTCCCCCATCTCGTTGCTCAGCTCTGCTGCTTCCTGGAGGGGCGTGACTCAACAGCAGCTCATTTACATATAGACACCGAAATGGTGCATAAAATGAAGGAGGTTGTGGTATGAAAAATGAAAACGCGTTATGTATGGGTTGTTTCAGCTCGAGCATTAACACACACACACACACACACACACACTTTAGGGGAGTTCTGAGACCTGTGTTAACTTGTTAACGAAATAAAATATGGGACCCTTAATGTTTTGAATGCACTGGGATTGTTTCTATAGTAACAGCTGGAAATAAATAATAAGAGGATTAATGTGACTATGTAATATTTATGGAAGGAGTCTCCAGTGTGAGAGGTAAAGCTCTAACGTTTCCAGGACGGAGGAGTTTGTTCATTTTTTGTCTTAATAAATTCAAGGAAGAAAATGAATAGAGAGTATAAATGTTTGTAGGCGCTGAGAAATGTCACATTTTTTTATAATCCCGTGTGGTAGGAGTGAATTATTTGCTTTATAGTTTAGAGATAAAAATTATAGCTGATGACATAACAGATATATATATATATATATATACGCTCTGCTCAGTAACGATGTAGCTTTTTGTTTTATTTAATATGAAGTTAACTCTTAAACGCTTATACAATCGTGATTATATTAATATATTGATATCGTGACTGGACTGGACATTTCAGTAGATCTTCTCCAAGGACGATACTATACAAATGAAACTTGGATATATTTTAGAGTCGTCAATGTGCAGCTTGTACAACAGTACAGATTTACTGACCTTTGAAAATAACTCAAAATACAGTATACAATACTGTCAAAATAGCTGGCGACAAAAGTAAGTACACCCTAAGTGATAAGTCACGTGACCTATTCATCATGTCCATGTTTTTGTCGGTGGACAAGTTTGTCTCCAGACCTGAACCCTATTGAGCACCTGCGGGACGTCGTCAAGCGGAAGGTGGTGAAGCGACAATCTGACATCCAGCAGCTCTGTGATATCATTATGGAGGAGTGGAAGAGGATCCCAGCAACAACATGTGCAGCTCTGGTGATTAATCCAGGTGGTGATCAATAACAACGGTGCTCACACTAAATATTGACAGTTTTGACATGTTCACTTAGGGTGTAGTCATTTCTGCTGCCAGTTATTTAGACAATAAACCTAAAAATAAACGCTGAGTTATTGTTAGAGGGCAGTAAATCTGTACTGATATACAAGCTGCCCACTGACTACTCTAAAGTATATAAAATGTTTATTCATATAGTATTGGCCTGAATTGTGATGGGTGTGAGATATTGTATATAATAATAATTATATGTATATAAATAAAAATAAACACCACACTGTTTAAATACAATGAGAATTTTTATTCAAACGGTGCAAAAGGAAAAAACAAAAAACAAAACAACGTAAAAACCAGATGTTCTTTCCATCTAGATTGCACTGTCACAGCCTGTGCCTGCCTCGTAACAAACAGAGAATGAACAAAAAAATAATAAAAAATAACAGAACCCGAATATGCCAGATTAACCAGAACACATGAGTAGTCTCGGTGAATAAATTGCATCTGTACATGCAACAGTGTCAGTTCTCATGCAAACCGCTCGACGCCCGCTGCTCGGTCACGCAGGTGAGAAAACACGGTATGAAAAAAAATTATAATAAAATAAAAATCACGACGAGACGAATCCCGCCGAGTCGGAACGAAAGCCCTGGAGGCGTGTCAGCGACACCGCGCCGAGACAGAACATCCTAGTATTGGAAGGAAGAGAGGAAGAAACATAAAAAACAAAAAATCTTATTATAAATATATAGATATATTTTTTCAAATCATAGCATTTTAGGTCTTTTAGAAGAAATTAGTGTTTGCACAAGAGAGCTGAAGAGGCTCCTGGTGGTCTGCCTGAAATCTCCCACACCTGCACACACACACACACACACAAATACTGACTTCTTCATCCCTTCGCCTTCCTCAGTGTCCCGCAAACGGCGTACATTCTCATCATTAAAAACACTGCTTTCACTTTACAAAAATAACTCGAACTTATATCTTACAACTGTTGTCTTTTCGTTTTAAAGTTCTATATAGGAAAAATAAAAGTTTGCTGATTGTGTGTCGTGTTCGCTCTGAAGATGAATAAACAAAACAACAATTAAATAAAGACAAAACAGCTGAATCTGCTTTTATTGTTTTTTTGTTTTTTTTGGGGGGGAGGTGAATTTAAACCGAAATACTTTAAAGAGGACATTATAATCTCACACACACACACACACACATGGTAGGGATGCACTAAATCTGATCCTAAAGCTTAAATTGCTTGTTGTTGGGTATCGGACTGGAATCGGAAAAACAATTCGTCTGATCTGTAGTGCTTTAAGAAATATCAACCAGCATCGCAGCTGTTCATTTTAAAGGATCCGATTAAATCAGTCAAGCAGGACGAGGCGGGGAATTTCATTTAATAAAAGCCAGTAACACATCATTTTGAGAACATAACGTTTAACCTGTACACGAGTGCTGTGGAAAGAGATCAACGTGACACGTGGTGACGCAGGACGTATAAAAATCCTTGCCGTGTCTGTCTGCGTGAAACTGAAATTCCTTTTCATCGCCCTTGCGTGCTTGGATTGATCAAAAAGTAAAGGAAAAAAGCCACGCCCACAAAACTCCATAAGAAGGAAAACGGAGCTTTAAGTCGTTCCGGTACTTTTGTCCTAATTCAACAGCTTCATTTGTTTTCTGTGAAATGGGGTACAAAGAAAAAAAAAAAAAAAAACAGAGTCAATTACATATCATGATTCTTTTGTGTGCATCACCACACTGACTAGAAAAATCTATTTCTTTTTTTTTTTCCCCATTGAATTTTTAATGTATATAACAGTACGTTTGCATTTAAGGTGGGAAAAATGTTGCAGTTCCTCAATAATCCTGCAGGCGGTGCACTCTGAACTGGTCACACTTTGGTAGTCAACATAGCATCCTGTGCGGTACGAGCAAATTATTTGCTACGTTTGTTTAGAATTTTATCAAAACCTATAAATTTTTTTTTAAATAAATAAAAAATAATTCTTATCATCGTATTGGGACATCGCAATACAGCTCGAATCGCCGCCCGAGTGTCGTCTCGTCTGTGCGTCGGCTCGTCCTGGGTGATTACAATCCGTAACGACTAACGTGCATGACCTCGCAGTAGCTTATTAACAATTCTACAATCTTATAATGTGAAGCGAGTTTAAACGTACATTCACGTTTTTTACATTTTGGTTTGTTTGATTCGCCGTATGAAATAAACAGATCTTTAACCAATTCAACTAAACAAATAAAACAGCTAAGATTTGCTTGTAAACTATTTAGCTAGAACACTTTGATCAGATCAGAACCCTTAAAGAACCCTTGCTTCTCCGATTGTATGCGTAATATTTTTGTATTTCTTGAAGATGACACATACAAGGAAAAATTTGTTGGGAAGCAAAAATATCTACTGAACTGTAACAAAAAAAAAAAAACTGCTTGTAATCAGATAATACTCGTACACACCTGATATACACGTGTGCGATCTGTTACGAGAAAGGAACGGGCGTTGAAGAAAGAATAAATATATGACTTAATGAATAAAACACACTCAGACGCTATAAGGACAAACACTACTGTTGTTCTATGCTGATGAATGGATTTGTTTTTATCCTGGATGGAAGTCAGTGCATCCCTCGTTAGCTGTTTATTAATCTGATACTTCGCCACACTGTTATTGTTATTATTATTATTATTATTATTAAACCCTGTCCTTGGTTATTATCGATTATTGATATTGTTGGTCTTTGCTCATTTGTGTAACAAACAAAAATACTGAAGAACTATACAACTGCGCCCTCCACTGGACAAGTCAGTGAATGACGTTAAAGGAACAAACACCCTGTACCTCAGCTCACACTCACAGTGTACAAACATACGCCCGGGGGCCAGTTTAAGGGGTTGCACAAAAAAAAAAGAAAACCCTTGACTGATATACAGCGTGTCTCTCAGTTTTTGGTCAAGTGAACACTGAATTATTGCGTTCCTCATAGCGCTGCAAGAGAAGATCCGTAGATCAGAACCGGTGTACTGGAAGTGTGTTGGGTTTTGCAGTACAACGGACAATTTTACACACTGTACGATACACGGGATCATACCGAGGAACCATAGTACAATCTGTACACTCGTTCGTTAGGCCTGAAAAGAAATCGGTTACGAGAACTTGGTGTAGTGCAGAAAAATGATGGCAGTCTCGTGTTCTGTATCGACTACAGCCTTCGACTTGACCTCGATACGTCTTTGAATAACGGAAGGCGACTTTTTTCGTTTAAATGTTTGAGTTGGTAGTAAAAGCAGTAAAAATTAATCTGTACCTTGTGAACAGGCACAATGTTTATCAAATAATTTACTAGTTAGCTGAGTATTGTCGCATTTTAGTATATTACCAGCTTCTTCTTTTTTTTTTTTTTTGTACTTTTACTTACATGTAAATCCTTTTAAATATGTTGTTTGAAATGATAATAAACAATATAAACACAATCATTTAATCCAGGAAACAAACGATGCATGGGTGTTATACCGGAGTGCCCGCGATGCCAATACTGATTATCGACAAATGCCTGCTTTGTGAAAATGAGATTTTAGCAGTGCTTTGAGAAATGAACATTTGGAATGAGACGGGAAAGGCAACTGGGAAACGGCACGGTCGAGCCAAATTCGAGCTGATCTTCTTCCAAGAAGTCTGACGGTGAACATAACAGTCTGGTGTCGTCGTCATCATCATCAGACCAAAGAAAACCCACGCAATATGTCAGGATATGAGAAAAGTGCTTGACTTTGTGCAGAAAAAACGTCCACTGAACCATCTGTTATTAATCGGGGAGAAAAGAAAGAAAAACAAAACAAAAACGCACATCTTGCTATTTCTACTCGAAAAAATTCCCCAAAACCTTTTGAGTATTTTAGTAGAAGGTTATAACATCTGAAGACTTCAGCAGACGATTACAGCAGGATGAAGGTTTTTCTGACTCTAGTGTCTTTAATTAATATAAATTAATACGGCATCTTAGACAAAGTATCTTGTTGACTTGGACACTTGGTGTTGACCGCGCTCCGTACCTGCTAGATTCGCTCTTCACCTAAAATGAGTAAGACCTTTACGTGTCTTTAAAAAAAAAAAAAAAAAAAAAGGTTGTTGCCCCATGATTTGTACCACACAAGCAAAGGGTCAAAGAAAGAATCCTGTTAGAACATGGCTTTGGGGCAGAGCTTAAACATTGGGTTATTTGGGTTACAAAAAAAGAAAGAAAAAAGAAAAAGATCATATGACAAAATGAGTCTTTGTTATTGAATTTCTTGCCAACATGCCTTCGAAGAGTCACTGAAAGTCCTATAAATGTCAAGCTGTACAAGTGTGCATCTTCCGGTTGTGCTTCATGTCATACATGTTTTGCAGGTAATGTCTTTATGCGACGCAGGACACGTCGGTGCCACCCAGGACCGGAAAAACAACCCTGCCTCGACACCCTCGTCACAATCGAGAAGCGTTGCGACGGCAACATAGCGAGAAAGAACGGCAACGACGGTGCCGACGACAAATCTACCGCCTAAAATCCACTGCAAAAGTAACGGAGGTAAGGACTTCCGACTCTGCACACGTCCTGTCAGTGTCGACTAATCATAGTGCCCCCCCCCTCCCTCACACCGGCAACGGCAAGGCCCGCTCAAATTCTGTAGCGAGATCCTGCTTGAGACCTGCTGGGTCTCATGTGGAGAAGAAGACGGCACTATGGGGTACCAGTTGAATACTGTGCCGGTTTAGAACCTGTGCATGGCCGTGTCAGTTTCTCTTCTCTTCAGCTCCTCCCTGTAGCAGTATGAGCAGTAGTTGCAGGTTTCCGGGTGTCCGTAATAGTTACAGCTCGGTGTTCGGCACCGGCTCGACTGCAGGTTCGCCAGTCCGCCGGCGCTGCCCAGGGAATAGTGCCTGACCGGGGGAGGGCCGCCTCGGCTGTCCAGTCCCGACAGTAAGCCGTTGGCGTACGCGGCGCTAACCGTCTCGCTGCGGAAGTCGGGTAGATCCTGCTGATGGGTGTAGGAGGGCGAGAAGCAGGGAGCCGCGCAGGCAGGGGCGGGTGGGTGATAATGAGCGTGAGCATGGACAGGGCCTTGGCTTAAGGGGCAACTCCGGGGCAGGGTGGCGTAAGACGGTAGGCCGGGGTAGGTGGAGGGTGACCCGCCGGCTAGTTGGCGCCGGGCGTCCATGTAGCCGGGAATGTGAAGGTGCTGGGGGAGGGGCGTGGGTGGGTGCTCGAGGAAGGTGGATCTGGGAATGGGCACGACTCCGGTATAAAGCGATGGCGTAAAAGACTGCGATTTCAGGGCGTTATAATGAGGATGTGGCGCTTCCGTCACGTCCTCCTTTCCGTCGAAGCCGCGGAAACCAGGCTCCGACGGCTCCTTCTTGGGCTGGGCTCCGTTGATCACCGCTTTGCGCTCAGCCTCCCGTTTCTGCTCCTGCTCCGCACGGAAACGTTCCTCGGCATCCAACAGGTAGCGCTGAATCATCTCTTCCTGGTACGGCTGTCGGTCGCTGGTAGTCAGGAGGCCGGCAAAGATGTAGCGCCTCTCGCCCTGCATGGCCGCTCGCAGGATGCTCAGACTCGCCTTTACGTCCGCGCTGTACTTGTACGAATCACCTTCAGAAGAGCTGTTCCCGTTCTGCGAGGACGGAGAACCCTTGCCCGAGTCCTCAGACCCGGGATGGGCCGAGGGAGAGCCGTCTTTGCCGTCCTTGCTGTCTTTCCGTCCTCTGAGGGACCCTTTTTTCTTCTCCGCACCTTCGGGTTTGCCTGGACCACCTGTCCCGGCTTTTCCGGTCATCAGACCACCGACGTTCTTCTTCAGCTTGCTGCCCAAACTCTTTCCGAAGCTGCCGAGCTTGTTGGCCACCGAGTCGGCCCTCTTTTTGTCTTTATCCTTGTCCTTTTCTTTGTCCTTCTTGTTCTTCTCTTTGCCCATCGTTCCAGTCGAGCCGCTGCTGGACGAACTCGAGGAGCTGGACGATTTACCTGCCGTTCCGCTGCTGCTTCCTGTTGCGCTGCTGTCACCGTTCCCGTTAGAGCTGCTGCTTACAGACTCCTTGTCGGATTCGCCCGAGTCAGGGGGCGTGCGCGCATCCTCGCCGGCCGAGGCAGTCGGAGACTCGGGCTGGGCCAGGGGTGCTTGCTGTAGGGGGCAAGAACAACCAAGTCACATAAAATGAGGTGGTGATTAATGATGAAAAACGATTAGTTCACGTATCCGGTGAACAAAAATGGAGTCGGCTAAGTGGGTAATATCGTGTCATGTAAGTGGCTCACCTGTACCTCACATGGCAGAGGAAGCCACGTAACGTTCATGTAGGTGTGCAGCAGGTGGAGCTTCGCCTCCAGAGACAGTGTTACACTTAAAAAATTAAATTAAATAAAAGTCTCAGAGCAGAACACACATACAGTAGAGTTGATAAATAACTAATATTAAGTAATATAATCAATAAACAACGTATGAGAGTTCCGGGTATGGTTTCAACTGCATTAAATTTTCTAGCAAGCAATTAAATATAATCTCTGTTAGTGACCACGCTAAAGTGTTGCAGACCCGGTGTGTGTGTATGCGCTAGTCCCTGCCTTTAATCCGCCCATTCCTGAATCTATAAAAAACTATTTAAAAACAGATTCCTCTTCATCAGACTTTCACTAGTGTCATGAACAATGATCTGGCAACGAAACTCCAGTGATATAGTACTTTAATTTATATATTTAATGTCACTGGACATTTAGTAGGTTTGTCTTAAAGTCCTGAGTGCTGATACGGGAACAGTTCACAGGGTGAACACTGAGATGTTATCATGTGATGGAGATGGAGCGGGAGACAATTCACAAAAAACATCGGCAGACAGTACAGCAAAATATTTGCCAAGTTTGTTTAGAATTGTAACTACATCTGAAAAATGTAAACATCGAAGCAGGATATTTATTAAACTCTACAAGTATCGTGATGATATGGTACTGTGTCGTCCCTGGTGATTCCTGTCACTACTACACTAATATTTGTCTTTAATTTAAAAACTATAATGTGAAGTGAAGTCGGTACCTGGCGAGCATCACGTTGTCCACGTCGTCTTTACCCCACTCCCAGTCCTTGCCCGGGTCCACGGCGAAGTGCACGGGAAGCATTTTATAGTCCGAGTCAGTCAGAGGAATCACCACTGCGGGGGAGCGAATGTTTAAATCAATACAACATCTTTAAGTGCACTTACCTCATGGCTCGCGTTTACAGACTTACAGCGTTTCAGATCGCGGTTTTATTAACTCTAGTTCATTTAATCATTTCAAACGGAGATGTCCATCTAGCTTTATAGCCGTTAAATAATGCTGTTAGAACATCCCGGAGCAGCGCCTCGTCTCCAGACTCCGTTAAAAACACAGGCACTGCTGAATCAATACTTCCCTTCCCTCGCCCACGGCAGAGCTGCTCTGATTGACCAATATCACACAACACGATGTTCAATCTTTTTCCGTGTTTTTTTTAGGGTATGGTGATTTACAGCTAATCAGTCAGTTATAAAATAAGCTGACCTTGCTCTTTGGAGCCGTCCTTCTGCTCCATGGAAACCAGAGCGGAGAAATGCGCCTGGTCGTAGGCCAGGACCAGCGGCGAGCGGTGACACTTGTGAGCCTGGACCTCCAGGGGGAGATAAATCCCACCGAAGGGGATCGGAGCGAAGGCTGGAACACACGGGAAAGACAAATTCACAGTAAATTTCAAAGTAAATGTGCAGCTGGATTTTAGTTCATGGCTGTTTTGTTTCATTTACTGGTTAGTTTGTTTTTCTAATTTGTTTGTAGGTTGTTTTTGATTGACTTATTGTGATTACAGGAAGCTTTGTCGATTGGTTGGTTGGTTTGTTTGTTTATTTGCCAGATGGTCAGTTTGTGTTTTTGCTGTTTGACTCATTGGTTGATGTCTTTACCTCTTGGTTGGATTTGTTTGTTGGTTTGTCTTATTTGGTTTCTTTGTTTTGATTTTTGACTTGTATTTTTTTGGTTTGTTCATATTTAGTTCAATTCAATTCAATTTTATTTATATAGCGCCTTTAAAGTGCCCCTATTATGCTTTTTCAAATATGATCTTTCATGCAGTGTGTCATGTAGCTGTATGTGAACATAAAC
>JAQQZT010000019.1:1164151-1175269 GCA_030068275.1 Clarias platycephalus | reverse complement strand
AAATTTGGTTTACGAGTGTTTTGGAATACGAGCCCGCTTCCGGAACGAATTATGCTCGTAATCCAAGGTTCCACTGTGTATATATAATGACCAAAAACACAGAAGGTGGTTTTTAGATTCCTGTTAATCCACAGTGTGTGTTTTATTTAAGCAGGACAGTCTCCTCCACTAACATCCCTGCCCTGGTATTTGTAACCGATCGACGCTCTTTGTGATGTCATCACGCTACACCCCAGGCTCCTCCCCCTCACACCCCGGTGATACTGATACCCTGTTTATATAACGACGTAAATCTCAGGAGGCGTGAGGTCCGAGTGCAGCGCGGCTTCACCTTGGACCACGTCGTCCTGCCGGTGCAGCAGCGGCCGTCCCACCCTCGTCATGTCCTTGTGATCCGTCAGCGTCTGTTGTCTGTCCTCTGGGTACGAGTAGGACAGACTCCCAGCATGCACCTGCCTCAGCTGCTCGAAATCGCTCAGGGCGGCCGTCAGGTCCCAGTTCTTACCTGAGGAGGTGCGAGAACAGGGCAGGTGAGCGGGAAAAATAATAAAATTAAGGGATGGACGGACGGACATCCTGTCGCTTCTGTTTGAGCAAAATATTTTTAAACACATGCTTATCGGTGAGCGGCGTTGCCAAGCAACACCAGTCTACGTTCAGTTCGCACGACTTATTTATTTATTTTAATGATGAGTCAGAGAGCTTATCGAAACTTCTCTCAGAAAATCAGGGAGTCTTGGTGTGACTGTGAAGCTGATCTACAGTTCTGTTTGATTTTTTATTTTTCCCCCAAAAGATAAGAGCACTTGCTTTCAGGCTGTGACACTCCAGAGAGAGAGAGAGAGAGAGAGAGAGAGAGTGTGTGTGTGAGTTAAACGAGTCACACGCTGACGCCAAAGCCTTTAAAGCTCATCTCAATGCATTTATTAATAGATTTTATTTTTTTAAGGTGTAGAACACACGTCGAAACACCACGACAAACGTGATTCTTAGGGTCTGAGTTCAACGGATACCACTGGGGTTTTTTTTTTTTTTTTTTGCATACAAATTTTCTTAACCCCTGACACCAACCCGAACCTAACATGTTTCTCAGAGCGGTTCAGAGCGCAAACAAACGTGACGGAAAAGTCACCAAACAGGAAGTCAGAGAATCTCTCACTGACGGTGGGATCTAATCCCAGCAAAGCTTCATGCAAGATCGTTACAAAATGTTTGGTCTAAATAAACCCTCATGTGGTGGTATATATTTTTACAAATTAGCTAAAAAAATTGCACTTTGAACAAGATTCTTCTTTCTCTTGGTTCCCTGATAAAACATCACCGGTGTACAGAACCATGAGTCCAAGCCAACGATCCTGAAAACTGACACCAGCAAGGAAGATCGAAAACTGTTACTCTGTTTCTCTGCAGTTCCTCTAATGTCCACTAGGGGCTCCAAAATCGATTCAATCCTCACAGGGCCTCATGTTAAAATGCTGGACTGTACAACAGATATAAACAAAAAATTAAAAAATAAACATTTTGGTCTCCATGTCTAGACTTGCACAGGGGGTGAATTCTTATGTAACTCATTAGATAAAATTACATTAAGCCACAAAGTTATGCATAATTAGCGTCATGGTTAATTTGAGTGACGGCTCCACTGCGGGCGTCAAACCGCACTGTATCTGTCTGGGGTTCAATCAAATGCATTAGCATACCAGATTATGTTAGCCACCATAGCATTGTATCTAAGCTAAAGCTAAGCTAAAGCTAGTTTGTGGGTGGTAACTGAGTTAAATAGGTGTATTCCAAACAACAGCCAGGCTCTGTTAGCTCCGCCCATTTGCCCATTTATGGATTAACCTGGTTGAAGGATTCACAAGATGGTGACGAACAGATCTCCGTCAGTTAAACCTAGAGGTGACGCCACAGAGTGTTTACTCAGCGGTTTTTATACAGTCCACGGTCCGACCTGAAGAAAACGCTTTACACATTTTGTGTGTGTGTGTGTGTGTGTGTGTGTGTGTGTGTGTGTGTGTGAGAGAGAGACGAACTCGTCCATGACGCCGCGTGCAAACGACTCTGAGGGTGAAGTGAAGTTGTTTCTCAGCAACACTTACGTTTAGTGACATAATGTCACATCCACAAACAGGTTCAGAGTTCATTTAAACAAAACAAACAAAAAAAAAACAGGAAGTGAGGCAATCTCTGTAAGACAAATACCAAGACATCACCAGATAATTTTCAGCATCAATTAGCGTAAGTCTCACCTTCCAGTAGGTCTCTGGCCAGTCCAGGTTCGGCTCCAGTAGAGCGGACAAAGTCGGACAGGACTGCGTCCATATCCAGGGTCATGTGATCATGAAGCCACGGCGCTGCAGGGGGACATCGGGGCAGCGGAAACGACCCGGAGAGAGAAAAACTCTCCTACGGCCTTCGATCACGAATACAGTTACAGCAACGTGGCTAGAGAGAGAGAGAGAGAGAGAAAGAGAGAGATTAGTGAAGAGAACAAACAAGTAAATGTCATCAATATAAACATATTTTAAATAAATATAGAAAGCAAGACTTGTGCGGAAGTGAAAAGGGAAGCGGTGTGTGTGTGTGTGTTGTTGGACCTTTTATTATTCACAAAGGGTGCCAATAGTTCTGGAGCTGATGACACAACGTTTTCTGCTCCATCGTACCCTATAAGAGCTGCGTTCTCGCTGTAAGGTCACGCGGCTCGATGTTTAATCGTTAACGAGGTGACTTTGCGGATCGATGCGAGCTCTGATGAAGCGCTTCCTAAATCGATCGAGAGTCTCCTCGGGCACCGGGGATAAACCCGAATGCAGACAGACAGACAGAGAGAGAGAGACAGAGAGGTGGGGTCGGGTTACACCGCGAAGTGACGGCGTCACTTATAAGAGCAGGGAGGTTCACGCGGCTCGTCCCACTCGGGCTCATTAGTGTTTTTTAATCGCGGCGCGGGCCGAGTCGATGTGCGGACCAACGAGTCGTGACTCATAACGTGTCATCCGACATCGGGGAGAAGAGTGCAGCAGGCTCGAGTGTGAGGCGATTAGAGGAAAAAAAAGGGAAAAAAAAGGGGGGGAGGGCATAAAACACAATAAGGGGCTTTTGAGAGAGAAAGGGAACATTTTTAGGTGGTGACTTCAGACTTCAGAGGGAGAGAAAAGCATAGCTGCTGCCAGATCAGTGCCAGTGCTTCTCTGTGTGCACGTGTGTGTGTGAGAGAGAGAGAGAGAGACACACACACACACACACCCTGCTCTGAATCAGTCCTGTGGGTGGAATGAGGAGGATGAATGAACCTGGGTGTTGGTCTGTTGGTCGAGGATAACGGAAGAAAAGTCTGATTTGCATGAAACCGGTTTTATTAAGCGATTAAGAGGCGTGGAAAGGATGGATTACTGAAAACTCAAAAAAAAAACAACTAAAAAGTAAAGAATAAAAGAAAGAATGAAACAAAGATATTAACTTTATGCAACTAAATTTGCTCTTTAAATCTGACACTGTCGCTTTAAAATGTACAGAAAAACTGAAAAATATTTAATCCAGTGTGTGTGTGTGTGTGTGTGTGTGTGTGTGTGTGTGTGTATCCCCTGCCTATCCAAAATAGATCAACACACTGATTTAAACAGTAACTATTAAGATGAATCGATGCAGCAACCAGAAACAATTGATCGTTAATGAAACATTGAGGACTGGTGTTTCCTTTTTTTTTTTCCAGGAATAAAAACGTGATGAAAGCTTTAAGCCGCGAGCGCTGCCGTGTCGTTTCTTACGTGTCTGTGATCCTGCAGGGGGCGGAGCTTTGTGGTAGAGATAAGGATGAGGGCGGGGTTAGAGGGAAAATACAAAACAAACAATGATACAAACCAATGTTAGAGAAGGGATTTAAAAAAAAAAAAAAAAAAAAACTGTGTTAGCTAAGCGTTCGCGTCTTAACACTAATCTCTTGGACTCCGGAGTCTCTGAATCGATTCATTGCAAAATATCGTATCGTATCCTGTAGCCTTACAAGAGCACGTCGTTTGTCCTGCGCCTCCGTCTTTATCTCTTGTCTCTGTTCGCCGAGTCTGACACGGTGTGATTAGCGTTAACGATGCTGATTAGCGAACGCGCAGGCTGAGTAAAGACGGATCTTTAAGCGAGCAGACGTCCTTGTACCTCAGCACCGTGCTAATGAGGCCAGCTGGTAGCGGCTGCCAAACCGCTCTCTCACACACACACACACACACACACAGAGAGAAAGTGCCAGGCCAGGACTTGTCGACTCATGCTTGACACGGCACTTAGTCACTCGATGGAAGCTGCATCTGTCATTTCATCCTATCAGGAGATGTGACCCGCCCAACACCACCCCCCTCCCGACACCACGCCCCTCCCCCCGCCCAACACCACCCCCCTCCCCTTAGCTGCATTGTAATATTTTGATTACTGGAACTATAGACATACTTTGTGTATGTAGACGTATTGGGGAAGTTTTTATTGAAAACGTAACATTTTATTTTATTTCTAATCAAAAGAACGAAATTAACTAAATGACTCAAAAAACGATTCGTTCATTTTGATGAACGAGATTCAAAGAACCGAGTCACTAATGATTCAAACTTCCCATCACTACTGCCTTGACGTCCCTCACGTCTACATCCTCCGATACAGCAGGTGGCAGTATGCGTGTAAAGTAAAACACACCGATCCCAAGCTGAGATATGAGGGACGTGACGAGGACGAGACGTGAGGTTAAGGTCAAGACATTCCGACCAATCGGATTTGTGTTTCATTTCCTACGGTGTGTTTCTGGGCAGGTAGTAAGCACACACACACACACACACACACACACACACAAACAGACACATCGCTCGAAACTGGGCTGAGCTCTAATACGGGCCTGTGGAGCCTCCAGGGGCCCGGAACCTGCCGGAACGCCGCGGTGAGTCACGGCTCGGGGGCCGTCCAGCAGCACCGGGCCGCTCCACATCCGTCTGCTCACTGCCTCCTCTTAAAGGGGACGAGCTCACACGCCAGAAACCCAACGTCTCAGACGGACAGCTTGCTGAAGACCCGCCCCTGCGATCAGAGCGACAAACACGCGGCCATGATCGAACTTCTGGGGAAAAGCTGCCACACAGCGCCAATACTTTCAAGCGACAAAGAATAAACACTGCTCGGTTTGCGTTTTTATACGATGCGCTATAGAAGGAAGTGTAACGGAGAAATGTACTCGAGAGCCAAGAGCAGGTATTACAGGTCACATGGTACAGAAGAAATACAAAAAACAGACAAGATGATAATAATAATTATAATAATACACTTAGAATGATTTGACTTTGACACACACACACACACTCTGCTACCTTCTTCGAATGCCTGAAGCACTTTAAGTAGGTCAGCATATCTCTCTCACACACACACACACACACACACACACGTATAGAGTATATACACAGTGATCAGCCATAACAATATAAAATTGCACACGAACAGACTTTCGGTTCCCCCTGTGTCACCAAAAACAGCCCTGACCCTTTGATACCGAGACTCCACGAGACCCCTGAAGGTGTGATGTGTCGTCTCGGGCGATGATTCGTTCTGTACAGGGATTAGTTCATCTGTTACCACTTCGTGTTTCCCCAGAGTCGTTCGTTCGTCACGTGACGGCACCATAATCTCAACATGTGATGGACGTGCTACTCAGACCCTTAGTAGACTAAAGACCCAGGTTATAAATGAATTCAGCATTTCTTTATCTTATAAATTTACTATATATTTTTGTCTTGTTTGTTGCGTCATCGATGATTTGTTGGCGTAAGAAGTACAGGTAAAAAAAAAAAAAACATAATCCATCAAACCAGGCCAATGTCTTCATCTCACAAACTTGTTGTAGTCAGCATGGGCACTTATCATTATTAATTATTGTTATTATTTATTTTATGTACAGGAAATGAGGCTACAGTCCAAATCAGTGTGTCCTTTCCTCAGATCCTTATGTACTTCCAGCACATCAGCTTCAAGAACCGAGTGTTCACTTGCTGCCTGATAACCAACGCCACATCCCACCTACTGACGGGCGTCGATTTAAAGAGATAATCAGCAGCACTCTCACCGTCACACACACACACACCTGTCAGTCATTTATAATGTTACGTCTGATCTGTGTATATACACACACACCATATAAAACTGTGTGTGTGTGTGCGCGCGTGTGTTGAGTTTCAGTCATGAGGGCATTTGAAAAAACCCTTCCGCGAGACTTTATTAGCGGGAGCGTGAAGAGGGAAAACCCCCAGCTAATTCGAGACGAGGCCGTGAGTAACGTCTGACTGGGACAGGATCAGAAGCGGAGCGAGGTCTGAGACACCACATGCCGTCCGCTTAAAGTGGCACCGTGACATCGTCTCTCTCTCTCTCTCTCTCTCTCACCGAGACACACACGTAAGGCACGTCCAAGCAGTGTAACTTTTAAAGTGATTTCGTATATCAAATAAAAAATATAGTGGCAATCAACATTTTTTATGTGTGTGTATATATATGTGATCCCTCAGAAATCCCTGATATATCAGAAATCCCTCTAAAGTTTTGCATTTACAGTGTCTTTAGATCACATCGTATAAATTCCCTAGGAGGAGTAAATCAAAATCCATCGGGTGCGTTTTGTTTAAACATAATTTATATACAGTATGTTTGCATGTAATGTGACACAATGCTGCAGTTCCTGTATAGTCCTACAGGTGGTGCTCTCTTAACTATTCACACACTGGCTGGAAGCACTGGCAGGTGATTCTCCGCTCTAACAACTTGTATTGTTGATCGTGTAAATGTTACATCTTGTACAAAAAACATAATTTTTCCCCGCTAGTTTCGGTTCCGCACTCCAGTCCAGTAGGTGGCGGTATTGCACCAACCACACATAAGCTGTCCAAAGCCGTGTATATTTTTTTGCAAAAGTTGCGGGATGTTTTTAATTAATTCGGGACGTCTGGACATTTTTTAACGTTTCCGAGTTCCAAAATTTGAAGCAAACAAAAAAAACAAAAAAAAAAAACATGACCCGTCGATCTGATGAATCTAATCGAAGTTAGATTTATTTGACTGTATAATCAGAAATCAGACACATGAACAAGAACGGTGACGTGTTGAGACGAGGTGAAGCGCTTAACATCTGCGTTTCATCATTCAGATCACGTGTTAATGTTGTTGTTTTTTTACTTTCAAATTGGAATATATTCCGCGATGTCATTTGTTGCGACCGTTATTCTCTCCAGCTCGTGTTCACATTTAAAGCAGATCTCTGTGATAGTCAGCGCGTCATCGGCTCGCAGCGTAACGACCTCCTGAAGCACGATTCGTTAACGCGAGCCTGTTAGCGGATCGCTCGCCGCCCGTGCTGATGCTGATGATGCCGTTCTGTCGACTCCGTCTGTGTTCGAGACACCTCGTGACTAGAAGCTGCGCTGGAAGCCTGGGTGGACGCGGTGATCTGTCTCACTTCCTCGTCTATAAATCCCTCTCGTCTCTGATGCAGTTTGTAGCTGAGCGTGAAGACCGAGACGTCTGATTGGTCCTGAGGCTTTATTTGATGATAAAGAGAGTCAGATTTTTTCCCTCAGATTTTTTCCCTCCAGATTTTTTTTTTTTAACCCTGAGGTCTCGGAGTGAAATTTTCCACTATGGGCGGAAAAAAAAATCAGGAAGAACAGAATTCCACATCGCCCCGATAACTCGGTCTCTCTGTGATCCTTAAGCTCTTTAACAGCATCATGCAAAGTTCAAAAAATCCTCATCAACATCCCGAAATAGCCGGAGACTAAAAATATCGACGTGTGAGG
Organism: Clarias platycephalus; assembly: GCA_030068275.1. Classification (NCBI taxonomy): domain Eukaryota; kingdom Metazoa; phylum Chordata; class Actinopteri; order Siluriformes; family Clariidae; genus Clarias; species Clarias platycephalus. The sequence goes on along the minus strand of JAQQZT010000019.1, from coordinate 1,167,449 downwards.
CAAAGTCTAAAAAAGGGAGAAGAGAAGAGAGAGGAACAGACAGAGCTGCGGGCGGATTTACACCGAGCTCGGCGCTCGGGGATTTATATTAATAAGCGCGACAGAACAGTGATGCGTCTCCGACAGGAGATCCTGAACACGGCGTCCATCGTCAGCCGGCGAGGCTCTCCTCTGTCTCTCTTCAAACTTTCCACAAAAACAGACCTGTGGCGAAGTTTAAAAAGTGACGCGAAAGGCAACTGGAACCGCGCATGTGTGTGTGTGTGTGTGTGTGAGACACTAAACTCGGCCTGCTGTGTTATTACAGTGAGAGTGGTGTTTGCTTTGCGGTGGTGACCGGCGTGTCACGTTGTTACAGCCAAACAAAACCCCGAGCTGAACGCGGCAGAGACACAGGACGGTCCGCTCCATATGGACCGGACTTCCCCTGCGCTCCACACACACACGCACGCACGCACCAGGCTGTCAACAGGAACTGAGTCACGTCTGTCCGCCTCTCTGTCTGTCTGTCTGTCTGACTGGGTGGATGCGCATGTCTCTCTCTATCCATCAGCTACTCTTTGTCCCTCCGTGTCACCTCATACGTATATTAATGTTTGTCTTTCTACGTCACCCGGCGTCCTGTCTGCATTTATACAACTGTCACAATACAGAGACAGACAGACAGACGGAGAGAGACAGTGAGACAGTTGTAGAGCTGCAGAAATGAAGACAAAGCCTTGGATGGAGAAATGCTTTCAGAGAGAAAGTGTATACAAAGTGTCTCACTGTCCTTCCGACTGCGTCTCTCCAACCGTCCATCCATTATTATTATTATTATTATTATAAACTCTAAAAACTTTCTCTCGGAATGCACTTCTCCCTCCGTCTGTCTCTCTGTTTATCTGGGTCTCTCTCTCTCTCTCTGCCTCATGCTGCACGATCAACAGCATGAGATTTTTTTTTTGTGCCAAAACCGCGTACACACTTTTGGAAAGAGTCTGAGAAAAATTTCAGAAATAAATACACAGGAACATATTTACATGTACATTGCATATGTAAACATGTAAACATCCACATACACAAACTCTCTCTCTCTCGAACCCTGTTCAGAGCCCCGCGCCTCCTCACCTCTGTAATCCTCGCGAGTCCTCTGCGTGTGTGCATGCGTGTGTGTGGACATTGTTGAGTTTACAGCAGCTCTTTATCAGCGTGACTAACCGCAGGACCGGGGTCGTGTCCTCAGCAGCTCCGCCCACACACTAGCAAAACAAACACACGCGCGCTGGATCGGAGTCACTTATTAATCCGACGGATTCGTTCTCCTCAGATTCATCCTGCAGCGCTCTCTCTCTCTCTCTCTCTCACACACACACACACACACACACCTGACTCTGGATTGGGGCAAAACTCATTCATTTGGTTCGTCTTCTATTCGGACAGAAGCACAAAAACATTCTCTCTGTTCTCTTCACAGTTTAGTGACTCGGATTTACGATGATTAAAAAAAAAGACAGGAAGAAAGATAAAATAAAATAAAAAAAGATAAGGCAGTGTGTTTCCTACATGTGGAGTATCTTTGGGCGGGGCCAACCAAGTATGTTTGCGCTCCCTTACTTAAAAAATTCGTCCACCTGCCATCCGCAATCGATTAACTAGTAGCAGATTAACAGTTTTCCTTTTGTCATACAGAGTCAGACAAAAATATGTACGCATATACACACTTCAGTAAAAGAAAAATAGTATGATGTATATTATATAAATATAATATAATAATATTAACATATTTTCACATCATCATATATCTAGATGCCAGACTGCAAGTAACTGTTTTTATTATACTTTTTAAATTATATTTATTTTCTACGGAGATGCCTACAAAATTACCCCAGTTATTCCAGTGTTGTTTTTTTTACACATATTCAAGACATGATAAACATTCCTGTATTTCTACATATAGAAATATATATTCACATGCATATGAACTTGAGTAACATCTGATTCTTAATCCATAGGGTTTATGATGATGATGATGGTTGGCCCCGCCCCCTTTGCAGCTATAACAGCTTCAACTCTCCTGTGAAGGTTTTCCACAAGGTTTAGGAGTGCGTTTGTGACCGATCTTCCAGAAGCGCATCTGTGAGGTCAGACACATGTTGGGCTTGAAGGCCTGTCTCGCAGGCTCTGCCCTAATTCATCCCTAAGGTGATCCATCAGAGGTTGAGGTCAGGACGCCAGTCCAGTTCTTGCTCCAGCATGTTGGAACGGAAAGGAGCTGTCCCCAAACTGTCCCCAAAAAGTTGTGAGCATGAAGTTGTCCAAAATGTCTCAGGTATGTTGAAGCATTAAGATTTCCTTTCACTGGCAGTAAGGGGCCGAGCCCAACTCCTGAGAAACAACCTCACACCAGTTCCAACAGGCCTTCGCGTCAGTTGAAGCTGTTATAGCTGCAAAGGAGGCGGGGCTGATAATCATATCAAACCCTATGGATAAAGAACTAGATGTTATCCAGGTTCATATGCAGATAAAGGCAGGCGAGCGAATAATTCTGGCAGTATATCGGTGTGTATATCGCTGAAAAAAAGAAAATCTTGCAGTGTCAGTTTGTTCCAAATCGAGAAGCCCTAGCTTAATGTTTTTTGTTGCTTTAAAAAAAAAAAAGCACATCCTGTACGTCACACCGCTAAAGACGGGATCGGGAAAAAAAAAAAGTTTGTGACGAGTCGACTGTGGCTTAAAAGTGACTTAACGAGTCGCTAACGAGGACAACAACTGCAAAAAGTTGGAATGTACAGAAGTTGAAGCATCTGTATTGGAATCTGCGTGAAAGCTTCCTCGCTAGGTTTACATAACTGGTGACATTTAATGAGACTTTTGCTTCCTTGTTGCCTCCCTTCAGGTAAAACACACTCAGTTTAATTACTACAAACACCACCAGCAGGAGAAATATTTATTTTAAAAATAAAAACAAAAACGGAAAGCCGGCTGCGTGAGAGTCACGAGCAGAGGGAGTCTCCGCTTTACAACGTACAGGATCGTACGTTTCTTTTGTGCTGAAATGCTCCTGAGAGTATCGGAAATGTCCAATAACACTGGAGACTCCTTCAGTAAAAATGTTTAACAATACGCGAGTGTGAGCACAGACCCTGTGCATGCTGGGTAAACGGGCGCAGGACTCGTGTTTCTGGAGCTCTCACTCTCTCCAAGATCGAGCGCGAGACTTTCACTGGCGTCACATCCCGCTGGCCGAGGTCCAGCTCGCCTTATTAACCGGAGTCTGAGCAGCGAGGAGGTGCTGAGATCAGACACTCGTCATCAC
>JAQQZT010000019.1:1137045-1147181 GCA_030068275.1 Clarias platycephalus | reverse complement strand
AGTTCCCCCCCCCCCCCCCCACACAAACACACACATCCATAACATGAATTCATTTATTAATTCATAATTTTTTTTAATGCCATTTCTTTCCCTATTATGAATATGGTCATAATTTGTAGTGTCCAATTGAGTACATCTGTTTTAAAGGTCAGTGTGTCCAGATTTACAAGTGAGACACACAGGTGGAATAGACAACGCTCCCATCTCACATTGTAGGAAAGGAACACATTAGTACACACATTTTTATTCACATTTTAATATATTTGATTTATTCTGTATAAACATATGATAAATTTTTCAGGTGACGTCTCTCACTGTTTAAATTTTCACAGATTGAGATTTTCTTTACTGTATTAAACTATTCTATCTATCTATTTATAGATAAATGTATTGACACTCATACACGTATATCATACATATTTACAAATATAAAGTTTCCTCATAGAAAACTGGTCAAAAACTAAATGAACACTGAAGAACAAAAGAAAAGCAAAGACGCATAAAGAGCAAATAATTTTATTATTTATTCCACTCCGTACCATGTGCCGAGGTTAAAATATGAAACTATGAGTTTTATACAGTGAGTTAAAACATTACTGTATAATTTAATATGTAACACACACACACACACACACACACACACACACACACACACACACACACACACACACACATATATATATATACTATACGTCTTACTGTAGCTTAGAAGATCCCAGAGCCGAGAAGTAACTGATACACAAACAAAAACAAACAAAAAAAAAAAAGCTCTTTGAAGAAAAACATCAAAGAGATAACCCATGTAAAGCAGACGTAGAGACTGTCTTCACTCTCTTTATAACTAGTTATATAAATTGTCAGATAAATTGTTTGAAATAGAGCTGAACGGACCGTCCGGTGTGTTTGAGTTTAAACATTTAGTCTCCTTAATACGTATGTTTGCTTTATGGTCCAATTTAATAATCTACATCTGTTTTAAAGGCCACCGTGTCCAGATTTACAGAGGTGCATAAGATGACGCTACCATCTCACACTGTAGGAAAGGTTCACATTAGTACACACATTTTTATTCACTTTTTATTTTCTACCAAAAAGAATCTGAATCTGAATCCTGCACTGCATTCATCAGATGCAGCGTTATCTGTTTAGTTAACACTAGACGATGAAGGCGCCTATAAAGCAGATTTCTCCCTCTATATACGTGTACATGCAAAGCCACGGTGCGAAAACCGTGCTCGAGCTCCATGTAGGCTAGGATTCAGATTCAGATTCAGATTCTTTTTAGTAGAAAATCTGATTAAAATTAGACATTATCTTAAATAACTAACTAAATAAACAGCAGCCTATAAGGACGTAAGGACACGTTTTTTATTTTTAAAGCTAGAAACAACAGGAGTGTAGCTACAACTGTGAATCCTGATGAAGCAACTTAAACAATCTAGAATTCTACTTTTCAGTCATATTATACAATAATTTTGTAATGATTTTAAAAAAAATATTATATTAAAAAGTAGAAATAATGCAACATAAGAGCAGTTTCTATTCTCAGGACTTATTGTAGTTGTAGTAGGCAAATTGTCACCATTATTATTTCTTAGACTTATTATTTATTATTTCTTAGACTTACATGAACGTTCCGTCATCACGACATCATGGATTTTGTCCAGTTTTAGATGATAATATTACAGTAAGACGTCACATTGATGTGATCTGTGCTTCTTCTTAAGTCATTAAGATTCCAATTAAACCAATTTAATTGTGTTAGTTTTCCAGCTTTGATAGCAATAAATCAAGACCTTAACGTAGAAGATGAATGAACGACCCATCTCACCTGTAGGAACCATGTGTTAAATGCAGGAGGATGGTTTCTACAGATTTGTTTTAAAATAGAGCAACCGTTTTACTTCCCAAGAACATTTTATCGGCATTAGGTGTTTTAATCTTATTTATTTATTAGCATCGTGATAAAACATCATTAGAATATGGATCCATTAGGAGGTTCTCCGAATCAAAACTGGAGTGCTTCTGACAGGATGGAACTTCAAACAAGGTTAGCACTATACAGTACAAACACTATACAAACACTATAGCCAAAATTTTGTGCACCCCTAACCATCACACCCATATGTAATTCTTCTTTGCCATTTGGTTATACGGAAAGCTCAAACCCTTATCCAGTCGGACTGGAAGCTCTTGGGCGTCCTACAAAGAGCCCAGACAGAACTCCTCAGGGATGAACCAAACCTGGAGCCTCCTCGCTGTCCCAGAGTTCCCCGAGCTCAAAGCCTTCCCAAAAGCATGGATCTGATTCTATAACAGTAAAGGGGAATAAATCTGAAATCCGGATGCACGTACTGTGTGGGTGTAATGATTAGAGGCGCACAAACTTTTGGACGTTGGCGTATCTAATACACAGCTTTCCACTTTGTCTTTTCTGACCCCCTCATTTTTAAGATTGCTTTATTGTCCAGGATCAAGTCGCAAGTCAAATATTTCGTATGAAATATCGACTCACTTATTATACATCATATATATATTTACACCGAAGATCTTTATTATTAAAAAAAAGTATGTAGTGCATTAGGAGGGATTTTACTCACCTGCTCATGTCACATTGGGCCACTTTTCCTCTTTTAATTTCCTACTTTATTACTATTTTCACATTCCCTCGAATCGCAACTTATAATCCAACGTATCCCCTTTTTGGACACCTTTAACTGTCAAGGGTCCTGAAAGGGCACTGCTGAAATATGGCTTGAAAACTCTTAAGCACAGGCGACACTGGAGATGTTGCTTCATCCTGATGTATTCTTAATGACGAAGCTAATTTTCCTTAGCTAAGAAAAAAATACAAAGGATACCAGAAGAATGTTGAATGGTTGTTCATTCAGCCAGCAGGGGGCAACATTCACTCTCAGAAAAGGGTACTGTAGCGCACCTTTAAAATGATTAGAGGTCTATTCATATACATTAAATAGTTTAAAAGGTGCATTATTGAGACATTTTCTTTGATGATTAAGAGTGTAGAAATGACACAAAACATGCAAGAAGCTAAAGGATACGGTTTTACCCAGTTTTTCCCTCCTCTTCAGTTTCAGGTTGTGTGATAGTAAAAGCCAGGAAAGGGCGTGGGGTAGTGGGGAAGGGGTGGGGGGTGGGGGGTGGGTGTTGTATATCCCAGGGCAATAAGGGAGACTAGGACTTGTTGTCTGCGTTAATATCACCAACAACAAAATCACTAGTCTTCCACACTGCCACGCTGAGCAGCAAACATCGCTGAAATTGTTTATATATATATTGATTTGAAATCGTATCGCTTACAGAGGTGAAGTTCTGCACCGCATCACTTCAAGAATCACATTTTAATTACATGTAATTGTTGGTCGGTTAATTGGAGGGAAATGAATGTACAGTACAGTCTAAAGTCTATTCATCTATGGGCTGCTTAAGCATATCTTTCATTTATTTACAAGCCAAAGCAAACAGCTTAAACATTAGTTAAAATGATCTAAAGTCAGATTTTAAAGATAAAATCTAATGGTGCGACTCTCAGAAAGACACCAAGCAGTCGCTCTCCTTCTAACTCATGCAGTGCTGTAACGTGGACCTGGCATTAAAACAATACCAGCGTCGTCCCCCTAAGGTCCCTTAAAGGATTTTAAAAGTACAAAAAAAAAAAAAAAGAAAGAAAAAAGAAAGAAAGTAAATGATTGTAAGCACCAGATTGGAATCTTAATCTCGGTATGAAAGGAAAATGTTTCTTCAGTACTTCCATACAGACTATTGAATATTTCTGATCTGTAGAAATCATAAACCTGCAACACCAGTGTGTATAATAAAGTTTAATAAAAGATTTTATAATCATTTCCACACACGAATACATCGAGTTCCTAATTGTAGAGTAAAGCGTTAGCGCTGAACCGTGTGCACCGAGGGTTAAAGTGCACACCGGGCGAGTTCTCCTCTTTCAAATCAATTGACTTTATATAGCACTTCTAACAGCCGGCGCTGTCTCTAAGCAGCTTCACAGAATCAAACAAATCAATCAATCTGAAAAATGTAAGAAAACATGTATAAATTCTAGTCATCAGTTCGTCCCCGACTGAGCAAGCCTGGTGAGGGACGACTCTGTTAGAGGACAATAGGGAGAGACAAACCATTCCTCGTTCGAGCGATATCAGCTCAGTCCCTGTTACATCTCTGTGTTCTGAGACTAAAAGTTCTATATAACAGAAAGGGTTTTCACGTTGCTGGAGACTAAAACTGTACGGCTTAGAAACAACACTTTTAGAGATGGTCTGACAAGAGGTGCGTTTTGTTTTTTCTTTTTTGGAAAATAAAGGCTACGACATTATGATTTGTGCGTCATTTTTTTTAGAATGTTTTGTTACCGCCGTTAAAGACTCGTTTAACCCTGCCTCGGCTGAAGACGCACTCACAGGTCTAAACCAGAATGAGAACTTTCCTTCTGCACTGAGAACACGCTGAAACTAAAAGGAAAAAACAACAACAACGACAATAACAACAAGAACATAAAAAAAAAAAAAAAGGGATACATCACTTTCAGTTTCAGTATGCAAATTGCAATCATCTGCATATGGTGTGCATCCTGATGTCACAACGCTCCTGCACGGGGGAACAGGATGGAGACTGTTGCATCACTTCCAGCGCAGTAGTTTACACCGCTCTCTCTCTCTCTCTCTCGCGCTCTCTCTCTCTCTCTCTCTCGCTCTTTCTCTCTCTCTTTTGTAAACCAGCACATCATCTATACGACTACAACATACGACTATCGTGTTGCGTTTCGATTACAAGTGCGATATTAAGTAGGGTTCGAATCGTAATGTTAAATAAAATGGTACTTACCAAATCAATGCAAGCCGACAAAAAATTACCTTTTTAAAAAAAAAAAAAAAAAAAAAGGAAGTTTGGGGAAAAAATAAATCTTCCTTTGCTTTTCATCGTACGACAAAATGGCCTGGACGGTCGAGACCATACCTGCATCTCTCTCTCTTTCTCTCTCTCTTCTCGCTCTCTCTCTCTCTCTCTCCGTCTCTGTCCAGCAGTTGCACACTGACAGATGTTTTGTGACCACGGGTTATGGTTTTTACTCAAAGCTGACAGACAGACAGCCCCCTGCACACAGGTGCTATTCAAGATATGGTTTAAAAGAAATGACGTCACTGCGATTTTGAGTTGAAAAACGTCCTTCTCTCTCTCTCTCTCTCTCTCTCTCTCATGAGTCCCACCCTCAGCATCCACCTCCACTAACACACCTCCTCAAACAATCCATGGCATCACATCTCCTCCACTCTGACTACCTCTGCGTTCCTTTCTTTATGAACATCATGGTGCATTTTATTAAAACCGTCTCACACACAGGTTCATTCTAATAAAATACTCTAAAAGATTTCTCTCTCTCTCTCTCTCTCTCTGTCTCTCTCTCTGTCTGTCTGGAAGCCGTAATCAGGGCTCGGTCGAAAACAAAACAACAACAACAACAAAAAAACAGCCTGTTGAATGAGAGACCGAAACACGGCTATGGATGAAGTTGGAGCGCTTTCGCCTCGGCAACAGTGGAGTGCTGGCCTTGGTGATTGTTGCTAGGCAATCGGAGGAAACACAATGGCCTCCTTAGAAACCAAAGGGCCTTAAGTGGGCTAAAGGACGCCGCAGCACCAGGGCGAAATTGCACCCGAGCTCCAAACTGGATGCAGACGCCGGGCTGGAAGATCATCAGCTAATGGAGATTATTGAGATACGACCTGATAACGTCCAGAAAAACTAAACTAGATTTGTTTCCGCTCGACCCACACTATCTGTTTTCCATTTTTTGTTGTTGTTGTTGCTATTGAATTAACCCTCGTGTCCACACTTACTGTACATCTATTTATAGTCAAAAAGCTCTCAGTGCTGCGTTTCTGCCTTTTCTTTCCCCAGATTTTGACACAAAAGCCCAAATCAAGGCAATTTTTTTTTTTTTTTTGTGCCAGAATTTAAAATATAATATATACTGTATATTTCAGGAATATTGCTATATTGGCATTTTATTTAACTATTTTAGACATGAATATGAATAAATTAATTCATATTTTTTTGTTTATGAACACTGTTTTTTTAATGATCTGCACCGTACAGAATTTCTAATCAGGCGAATGATCTAAAAAAATGAACGAAATTCTGTATAATGATCTTCTTCTTGTTCTTATGTTTTAAATACTATTTTAAGAATACACAAAATTTGTAGCTTTATGCCTTTACACCATATTTGAGATTTGCATTTAGTTTTGTCCTGTTTTTTTGGATTACTCTCATTCTGCTACTAAAATCATGCTGCATCTTTTCATGCATCAGGAAATCAGAAAAAAAAAATTCTATTTCAAATGTTAAAATTATTATTATTATACATGTCTATGCATAATCCCATTTGTGCTAAAATAGGTAAATACATGAGTGGTGTTCAAGTCAAACCGGGACTTAAAAATTTTTTTTTTTTAACTTTCATTCTATTGTGATTGTAAAGAACAAAAAAGACACCTGAGGGTTCAGAAAAAAAACACACTTGTAGAAAAGCAGATATTTATTTAAAATGTAAAGGCATGCATGCATCTTACTTTTCACTTTCAATTTACTTTTTTAAATTTTACGTGAGTGAAGGCAGAAAACCAACTGACATTTACAGAACACTTCATCCACACTTCTACACTGCAGGAAAACTTTTGAACGCCGCCAGCAGTTTTAAATAAGGCCCTATACGTATACGTGTGTGAATGACGATCTCGGGCGAGGTGCATCGCAGCACACTGCAGTCGTTCCTGTGAACATTCACTGAGTGGAACACCTGATCCTTTTATGGAAAACTGATGGATAAGACGTCACCAAATTAAGAGACGCATCTGTCAGTGTGAACTGGACACACAATCATTCACCAACACCACTTACACGTTACAGGAACTCGGCTGGGAGTTAACGCCATCACCAGTTATCCCCATGTTTAGGCCATTCAAGGAGTTCCTGGGAGGCCAGAGTTTTAAATATGAAGCCCAGGTGTACTGAGAAAACTTTCTACCTTGATGCTGTCCGGGCACTAGTGAAACACTAGATAAGTGCATTAGTGTAGCAGGAGATTATATAGAGAAATAAAGGGAGATTTTACTCTCTTAACTGTGTTCTGTTATTCTACACAATCGAAAGTCCCGGTTTAATTTAAATGCACTTTATATTTAGCAAAGGATGGAATTATCCATCCAGTTTTTTAGATATTAGAGTAGTGAAGACGTCCTCTTGGTATCAATGAGAGTATTTATACATCCTGTTAAACCGAGGTATGAATAAAAGGACAAAAAGACACCTGATCATTCATAAATGCAGAAAAAAAAACACTCAGAGAAGCAGAGATCTATTTAAAATGTGAAGGCACACATGCATGTTAATTTCTTAGGTAGTCCTTATTTATGTGTATGATTAAAAAAAAAAAATCATAAACATCTAAATTAAATCTCATTTATGTTTGTTTCTCTTCCACTCAAAAAGCTTTCGACTCACCATTGACTCTAACTTTCTAAATCATTTATTCTACAGACTCAGGCTGGTGTGTGTTATTGAGCTGAAAATTTTACATTCCTGCCATGCTAAGATGCAGAGTGCCAAAGTTTGTGCACCCTTAAGGTCAGAGTCACAGACAAAGTGTCCAAAACTCTGCCTTTCTGTGTCACCTGGAGTGTGAATCTTTTACCCTGGAAAGACACTAAAAGCTACATCAGGAGCCGTGAGGGTGTAAATACTGTATGTACTGTATCTGAAACACACTCTACTGTACACACTCATGCTGTACAGGGGAATAATATTTACTCATGTAGGTATCAAGGAAAGGTAGAGCTAGAACATCGGACAGAATGATTAAAACAAATTAATCCAACTTACCAGATATTTCAATTAGTTAAAAAAGGAATCAGTTCTGACTGATCCATCAAATGTACACCTTCTGCCCTTAAAGTCTTACTCTAAACACTAACAGCGATCCTCGGGGTGCAAATGTGTAGCCTCAATTATTTTTAAAGGTTCACAACAATCACGCTAATGTACAAAACACAAGATGTTCATTTAGTGACTTTCTGTATGAAATACATAAACATGCTGTATAAAATATGAAGACTGTAACTGTATGAAGACAATAACCCATTGTGCAGATCGGAAAAATGAAACAACAGGATAAAAAACAGGGAACTGCTGCATGAGGCTGAATGAGGCCACGTTAATGTTACTGTGCAAAAGTCTGTGCTTCTGGGTCAAATTATATATATATTTTATATTTATAAATGCTATATATTTTTTCTTTTTTTAATTTATTTAATTTATGACTTTATTAATGATTGAGTCAGTGCAAAAGCATTTCTGATATTCAACCATCAGTATTCCACCACAAAATGAAAAGTTACAGAAAAAAATATTTTTGTATGTCAGAAAAAGCTGCATATTATATAAGCGAACACTTTTTAGAAAACAAAAACAAAAAACAAAAGCAGGTTGTGCGACAGTCAAAATCCTCAGAAGAACTGTGTGAGGTTCTGCAGGAGGATCAGTGAAACTTCTTTCCTTATGAAACTACACAAATTGTACCCGAGACTAGAGGATTCTCAAAGTGTCATCACGCCGCCAAATGCTGACTTTGCTTTATTAATTACTGTTTACTCACTCACTCATCTATCGTTTATACCGCTTTATCCTGTATTCAGGGTCATATGGCGGGGTACACCCTGGACAAGGGCAAACACACACACACACACAGAGACATATATGCAGACATATACCTTACCTGTTCTCATACTGTATACTACCCAACCTTGGGTAACCAGAAAGGTGCCTATATAAATAAAATGCATTATTATTATTATATTTTTTCTTTCTTTATTTTTTTTAAGGCATTATTGGTCTACAGCGTTTATGTGCCTAAGACGTTTGCACAGTACTATACACTATACAGCTGTTTTTCCCCCTCTGAGAGCTCAGGCTGCACTGGAATCACACTGGAATCACACTGGAATCGTGTTTATTGTGAATAAACTGTAAAACAGGTGGATATTTGTTATTAACAGACCGTGCACTCGGTTATATCTGTGTCGATAGCAATAAAACCGAAGCCCAAAAGAAAAGAAGAGATAGAAGAGAAGAAAAAACTCAGTTTTAATGTTGCGACGACCCCTTTTTTTGTTGATGTTATTAAGTTTAATTAATCGTTATCTCCCGAGCACTGAACACCTCATCTATAACAGGATTACCTCATTCTCTCTCTCTACTTTTTTTTTTTTCTTGCTTTATTTTAACTAAAGTCGTTTAACTCATCTTCAGTGCACGTGCTCGCGCGCTCGCCGGGCAATTAGCGCGTTATTTTTCTCATTAAGACGGGGGTCAGGCCATTAACGACCCTTAAAGGAACAGGAGAAGAAAAAGAAGAAGCGGGATGAGGGGAAGGGGGAAAAAAAAAAGAAAGAAAAAAGGAACGACTGAGCGCGAGCCTTTGACGAGCCTCCCGGTGAGATCGACGGAGAAGCGGCGGGAAAAAATGTAAAAGAAAGAAAGAAAGAGAAAAAAAAAAAAAAAACCCGCAAATTGCACTAAATTGCTCCTCGCGCAGGTGCGCACGCCCCGGCCGCCGCGAGCCCTTTGTGCCGCTGAGTGACGGCTTTCTCCGAATTGGGGGCGAATTAACGCGCGCGCCGGTTTCCCCCCGCAGCACCCGGTTAAAGCACGCGGCTTCTTTTGTGCGCGCGAGCGCTGAATCAAAGCGCAGCGAGAGGCGGCGTTTTGTTCACGAGTACAGTACAGTAGGCCATATTAATTGAATGCATTTTAATTTTTTTTTTTTTTTTTTTTAATAATAATGACTTTTTTATTTCATTCCCTTTCACGTTTTCAATTGTTGGAGTTTAATTACAGTTTCTTTAAGTAACTCCATCTGATGAATTGTGGCCTTTTGCTCGGGTCAGCACCGCCCTCGCGCACCTCCAGGGCTGGGGATCAAATCTCACTCACCTTTGGTCTACTACAGTGACTGGTGTGTGTGTGTGTGTGTGTGTGTTCCTCCAACAGTCCAAAGGCATGCAGTGTTTCAAAATTTGCTCCTAGTGTATGGGTGTGTG
>JAQQZT010000019.1:1087719-1105959 GCA_030068275.1 Clarias platycephalus | reverse complement strand
AGCTTTACAGGAATGAAAAATTCTGGATATTAATTAAAAAAGAAGATTACACGAAATGTATAGATCTCTACATTTCTCATCGATTTCTCCCTCGCTCTGAATAATCTTACGGTTTGGATCTGATTAGCTCGGCTTCCCTCAATCAGCATATCCTTTAACATTCTCTCATGTGGACGTCCAACAATAACCATGCCGAGGAAATTTATTCCAGCAGGTTACAGTGAAATAAGTCAAGGAGAAGACATCGGTGAAAGGAACGTGCAGCATTCATCTGAAGTTCATTTACACACTTCTACATCTCATCACATAATGAGGTGGAAACAGAAGACCATGAAAAAAAAAAGAAAAGAAAAAACTAATCCGCCATCTGAAGGATTGCCAGTCTGTATAGATCATAAATAACATCAAGGCTTTAATTAAAGAACGATAACTCTTGCCACTTAAGTTATTTCTGAGGCAGTCAAGGAAGGTCTGGGAGAAAAAGAAATAAATCGATGACTGACTGAAGCTGGGTATAAAGAGGTAAACAGCTTGGCAATGATAATCCAACAAGGAGCCAAATGTGTGAAATGGGCTTAAAAGCTTTCTGTGTGTGTGTGTGTGTGTGTGTGTGTGTGTGTGTGTGTGCTCCTGCTTTGAAGATGCTAAAAAGATTTTTTCAGACATAGTTTTAGGACAATAGCCCTGAGCCACCATACATGGGTTTACCCTTCAGCTGTCTGTTTTCGGGACAGAAGACGAGGACGAACCGGCGCTGTGTCCCAAGTGAAGCCGGAAAAAGGTCAGTTCAGCTTCACCGCTTGTCCTCGGCGCACTATGACCTTATTCCCATGTGTGTGTGGACTGAGGGATGGGGGGTTGGGCTCGATGTTTATTCCTAGAGATTTTGGGGAAAAAAAAAAAGTCTGTCTCTGTCTCTTGAGAAGCCTCAAAGGACAAAGGACCGTGTATGTTTAGTTTGAGTGCAGTTATTTATTAGACAGAAAGCAGCCAGCACTGATACCAGTTCCAGCTGCGTCTTCACCAACGTCCTGCATCGCGCAGGAGATTCTTTGATGAAGACTTTTCCATCGAGGAATACATTTTTTCGAAGGAACAAATCTCCATTGTCTGATGTTTTAACCTTGGACGTTTGGACATCTCCTAGTGATAAATCCAAACAGGAACTCTGATCCTCGACTTCCTCCCAGTTCCTCCCTCTAACAGGTGGTGGCCTCGCTCTCGATGCCGTCCACCTGCAGCACACGTCGGTCTTCTGGCCAGCTTCCGCTCGTGTCCTGGAGGTGTCTGATGACCACAGCACTCTGTCTCTCTGTCTCTCGGTTTCCCCCATAACCCCCCCCCCCCACCTCACCACCCTCCACCCCGCCATCTCTTCTCTCCCCTCTCCCCTTTCACACCCCGCCGGCTAATGGACTGCCTTGCCCCTCCCCTGCCATCCCTCTCTCCATCTCTGACTCTGGAGCAGTGAAGAGGAGAGAAGAGGAGAGACGAGAGGCGAGGAAAAGGAGAGGAGGCAGCAGCCCACGGTTCCCCTGGGCCCTTGCCTCACTGCTGCTCCAGTGGCTTGATAACCACCACGACAGGACAAGAGATCCAGTTTATCCACATCTCCAGTGAACAGACAGAACCGAGAGCAGGTCGCGCTCACCATGGCTGACAGGGCCATGTGCCAGGTGGCTTTGGCACTGTTCCTGATGCTCGGCCTGGCGGCAGGAGCGTCGGTCGGCTGCCCCAGGGCCTGTCGGTGTTCCTTCGCCATGCTCCAGTGCTTGGAAAAGGACCGCATCAACAGCATCCCGGTGCTCGCACAGGAGGAGAGCGAGAACGTCACGGAAATGTGAGTCAGGTTTAAGAGATGGGGTTTGATGATTCTGAGGCCAGGTCTAGGGTTCTTGATGATTTGCTATGTTTGTTCAAGTCTTGCAAGGGTACAATTAGGGTGATCTTATCATAGAGATTCTGATCTGTTCATCAATCCATGGGCCTTCACAGTCAGTTTCATGGAGTCCAAGAGATTTCACGAAGAGTCCGAAGCTCTAAGGAAAGTTTAAACCAAATGGGACTAAACTTAAATCTAACTTTAACTTGAGGTTTGATAAATGCATTTTATGTAGAACTGTCTTGGCATGCTCGAGTGTTTCTTGCATAACTTGAACGTGTAGTGCATCCTCTGGTCTGTAGTGTCGTTGCACCGAAGTTTAGGTAAACATCTCCCAGATGTCGCTTCCTTAATAGGAACTGCAAATCAGAAGAAAAAAAAATGCTATATCGAAATACTTTTAAAGGAATGCAAATTGTGTGCACTTCCTGTCCAGGTCATGCTGTTTGTGTTAGGGTTCTCCAAGTGACACTTAGACCTGATGATCTCCAATACCAAACTATCACTGTGAACACCGCTAAGAGAACTTAACTCCAGATGATCTTCAGACTGATTGCAATAATCTAGCTTGTCGAGAAGGGATAAATTAATCTTTGCAACATTTTACAGTATCTATTTTCAAAAATTGGATCTACACTTAATTATCCATGTTTTTCCTCCGACAATAAAGTGTTTCTTCAAGCTGTTCCAATGCCCGACGATGTGTTTATACGGAACACTTGTACTCATGAAACAAAAGCCATTTCCTATATTAGTAAGATGCAGGGACATAACTTTTGCTGGGAGGAGAAGCATTACCTCACTACCATCAACAAGGAGCCATTACCTCTGAAGCAGCAGCCGAAATTCATCATGCATCATGTTATAAATTCAATTCTGCGAATTGCCGACAAATGCCGAGAACAATAGATGAAATATTACCCACTTGGCTCAATCGAATAAGCGAGGGTGGTTCAAGATCCTCGTCCCACCTCCCCTATAATTACGTTACGAGCCCTATGGCTCAATCAGACACAAATAAATAAGTGCTCCTGCTTCGGGTTGTGTTGTGTTCGCGTAATAGTTGTGGACTGAGAAAGAAAGAAAGAAAGAAAGAAAGAAAGAAAGAAAGAAAGAAAGAAAGAAAGAAAGAAAGAACGAACGAAAGAAAGACTTTTAGGATTGTTTTTATGGCTGTGTTTGGCAGTAATTATAGCGACTGTACATCCACCAGATTGTCTAATATAGTCAGGTTTGAATGTCGATTCTGACTTTTATCAGCGTTTTTGTCCTGGTTTTATTCTACATTTATAAACGTGTAAACATTTTACTCAAAAAGGTAAAACAAAAAACAAACAAGTTGCAGTTTCTACAGCGTCTAGAAGTACCGCATCAAAGGCGAAGATTCCGTTAATCGAGAATGCAATAGGTAACCCGAGCGTGCACCGGGGCATCACTCAATACCCTGACTGTTTTCCTGCCATTTGCCCTGCTCTGGACTAGATTTACTTTTCTTTTTAATTAGTTTTGTGGTTGTACACACTCTAGTCTGGTTTAGAGTGTACTCTAAAACGTATTGACCGACACACTATCCTCTAATCTTTATATAACAGGAAAAGCAAACAAAAAAAGCCGAGGCTAAAACGTGGATTAAAACAGGTTCATTTAAAAAAATAAATTGTCATCATTATTATCAATATATTAATATTTGTAAACTATAGTGCAATGACACCAGTTTAGCTGTCATGCTGTTATAGGAAAACAATCAACAATGTTATATCAATGCTATGACAAAGTTACAGTCCTATAAACACCCTAAAGTAACTAGATCAGGTTATTGTCCATCACACAGCGGTTGTGTTTATTAAAGAGCTTCATGCTGTACTTCTTGTCTATTTATAGTTAGTTCCAGTACGCGCTTATGTTACAGCAGCTATAAACGCTCGTTCTTTCACCAGTCTCTATACACTCTCTCGCTTAAAGTTAACGAGACAACAAAATAAATCCACATTGTCATGTGTGTTGTGTTAAGTTACGTTTGTATCTGTTTACAGTTGTGTTTAACATTGTAGAACAGGCATGGAAGAAAGACACAATCAAAAGTTTAGCTGTTTGACACTGGAGACTCCTTCCATACATACTGTACTGTACTTCCTTACGTACCTCCAAGTTTTTGCCATTTTCACAACATGTTTTCAAACACATTGCCTCAATCAAGTCCCTGTGAATGAGCTGTTACTTTAGAAAAGACCTCCTGACCAATCAGAATCACAAATAAAAAAATGTATATATGTAAATAAATACATTAAATAATTAGCTTTCCATAATGTCCTTTCATCTCATGTCAAAACGCACAGCTACATCGAGAACCAAAAGAACCTGAAGCACATCACAGACGTGGACTTCATCAATTACAGAGAGCTGAAGAACCTGTGAGTATTTAAGGATCGGGAAGAGAAAGTGTTCATTGTGAATGTATAATGTATAATATATTATAAAAATATATAGATTTTTAGATTTTAATATGGAAACAGTGACAGACAAGATCTTAAAATGTGGATACGAATGTTTCCTGGTTGTTTGGTTTATTGGGTCATAAAACAATTAGCCTGACTTATGAGATTAGAACATAATCAGACATGATTCATGTCTTTGGCTAAAGATATGATCAGTTGACTGGCTCTTCGAACCACCCTTCATTTTGTGTATATGTGTGTGTGTGTGTGTGTGTGTGTGTGGTTTCCCTTCCAGCACAGTTACAAACTGCAGCTTGCTCTCGATCTCCAATCGAGCCTTCCAATACAACATCAAGCTGCAATACCTGTAAGTGTGTTTTAGTTTTCTTTTCTTGTTTTTTTTCCCCCTCTTTTCTCCGCAGTCTCCTGTTGTGTCCTTGTTTGTAAGTGTCAGTCACCGCTACTCGCTGCTTTTCGACAGAACTGCTGATTGTCGTCAGCCGCCTTCGGATCAGGTGACAAAACCACAAAAGCCTTATCAGAACTGCTCAGTGCTTTACCAACAGCACGGAGCACGGTGTAGGACTCGAAAAGCCAAATGAAGAATAATGACAGAACGAGAAGGACTAGAGGAATGCTTAATCAAAGTCACACTAACAAGAATTAAAGGTCCCATATTTTACTTTATCTTTAACAAGTTCTCCGAGCTCCATCAAAGTGTGTGTGTGTCTTTTTTAAGTCCCCCAACTCGCACTACTCCTCCCTTAAGTGTTTACATAAACGAGCTCCGGGAGAGCCACGCCCCTTCAGAGAACAGCAGAGCTGAGGAGAGGGGCTGGGGGGGAGGGGCTCACCTAATGTGACCTCATATAAGAAAAAAACAGATTTTTATCTTATGTTTTTGTTTGTTTGTTTGTTTGCACATGCGCACCAGATACCCATCTGAATATCTAAACATGACTACAAGTGAATAATACGTGCCCTTTAAACTAAGGTGTGCTGATCAAGAATTTGTTGCTCTAACCTTTAATACCTGGGATTAACTCTGATTTTCAACATTATGTGGTCGAACTAAAGTAAAACAACAGCACCAACACTAGAAAGACCTTCGGGTTGTGTTGGTATAGAAAATAATCAAGGACAGTTGGTTGCCTTTCTTCCTCTTACACCACAGCAAAGTTCTAAACTCTTAACATTTTATATTCGTCCTTTTTATCTGTTTATTTTTAAATTAAATGATGCGGAACGTCTTTCCCTGTACCTGACCGATACAAAGTACTGAAACTGGAGACTCGCATCTCTTTAAAGGAAAGAAAAATTACCTATCAAAGATTATACCGGTTTTTGAAATCTATTTACACCTTATCATATCATATCTCAACGCGTTCTAACCAATCAGGATCTACTCAAAGATTGTTAATAAGACAACACAGCAAAGTCGCTAAAGAATCCTAATTTGCCATTTTACAGTTCGGGGGGGTCCAGATCGTGTTGTCGACCCACATGTATCGAAAGGCAGCTCGGTGTCATGGGCGACCCTTATCGCCTCCATCTTGTAGTCTTTCCCTCGCTGCCTGTGCGACATGCTTAGTGTTGTTGATCGGGGCGATAGCGGTCGAGGAGGAGGCGCTGGTGTGGGATTTGGGGAGCTGGTGGCGAGGGTGGAGATGAAGAGGAGGGGGAACGAAACCCGATCCGACATCCAGCAGTCACCTTTTACTTGCTCACTTTGGCGTCTTATTGACAGCTGATGCATAATAAATACACTCCACTAAGGGTCCATTATGACTCAATCAATATTTCACAGAGCGATGTGTAGTGGGAGCAGATGTGTCTCTAAGATCAGAGGCGAGGCAGAGAGAAAGAGAGACGCGGGCTGCTCAAGGCTAAAGAGCTGTAAAATACTGTACGATCTACTGTACAGTTGACCAATGGAACCGGATTACACTAATGTGGGATGTTTTATTCGTCTGATCTCCCGGAATCCTCAACGTGTTAATAATCAACGTCTCAAACCATCATCGACAAGCATTGCTTTCTTCCAGTACTACTGTAGGTGGCAGCTGCTATCCCCACCACCACCACCGCACCCCTCACGCCCCCTCCATGGCAATGCAGAGGAATCGAGCTGGTAATAGATAGGCCCTGATGGCTCACCCATCTGACATGAACTTTTGAGGAGAGGGAAAACAAATATTTGAACCCCTGCTGGCCCCCATTAGTCCTGCCACAGAGAATCTGTATTCCATAAGTGTCCTGCATCCCGAGAGCAATCGCTTGCTGTCACTTTAGCGTTTGTTTTCTTTTGACAAGCCTCTGGCATCCTCAGAGCCGCCAGGCCATGAAGCAAATGAAAATGAAAAAGGTACAGTATAATTGGCACCGGGCACAAATATACAGTAAGGCTGCTTTTACACTTGATTTGTTGTCAATCACCAGCACACTGGTAGTTGTTGCCTTTAATGGTTCCGGTTGGAAAATGTTCAAAACTTTTATGAAGCACATTGAGAAAGTTATGGAGGGGGAGTGAGAAAAATAAACATGCAGCAGGCGGGAAAGGAGTGTTGCTAATGAGTGACTCATGAACTAAAATAACAAGATATAATCCTAGTTTACCTAATTTGGCCATAGTCACTTTCTACCTACTATCCAGCTTCCTTTAAGAGTCGCAAAACTAACCATGTCTTTTCAAATATCTGCTCGTGCTGCGCCACACTTGGAGAAAAGTGCTATCCACCCACTTACACATGCATAAAGCGGGGCATGGTTAGCTCAGTGGTTAAGACATAGGATTACAGTTCGGAAGGTCTCAGGTACCACTATTGAGCAAGGCCACTATTGAGCAAGGCCATTAACCCTGATGTATAATGAAAATAAAATCTAACTCTTTCTGGATAAGGGTGTCTCCCAAATGCTGTAAATGTTCATGATCTTCAGATTCCCCAATATGGATAGTGATTGAGAATGAAGACGTACACCCCTCCAGAAATCACAACCAACTTACACTTTTTTAGCATCTCTTAGCAACTCACAGCAATCTCTGGACATGAGGCTAAAAGCTGTTCCATTGTACCATTCCGGAAATCAAACGACAAAGCTACAGTGAATCCAAACAACCTTCGTATTCCAGACTTTAGTTCATCTGTATTAGTGAGAACGTTAAAGCTAGCTAGAAAAGTTACTGTCTAGAGCTGGGAAGACTGTAACTATGGTTACGGTGTGCATTTTTTCACATCATTACAATATCAGAAGTGATGTAGTAGTGAACACACAAAGGTAAAATGATCCGTGTTTGGATGTTTTTATCATCTTCTCGGTTTCAGCCAAGTCCTGGTGATTATTCAGGAAGCATGACTACACTACTGAGAAACAACTCAAATCAATTACTCATCTCTATATTTAATTAAAACTGGGCCAAAACTCTGCCTGATGCCATACCCTGCATTATTATTATTATTACATCTGATGAGTCATAATAACCGTAACACCACTTGATTGAATTGTTTGAGTGGCGGAGCTAAAACTACAGATTACAGTAAATTTGTCAAGTCAATCCTAAATCTCGTGATCTGAGACAGAGCATGAGAACGTAATGCTGCAGGTTAGGAATTAACAATGTGTGCAATCACAGTTTTTTAGAGAATGTTTAATGCTATAATGCTACAAATGTTTTCTCTGGTGTCTCGCGCAGGAACCTGGCCGCGAACTCGCTCATGCACATCGGCTGGAAGGTCTTCCACTCGCTTCCTCTCCTGAACCTGTGAGTGCAACCTTAAACTTATCCAGGGTTTCTTTAGTGGTTATTTGGGAAAACTTTAGAAGCTGGTTGGAAGGAGAAAGTTTCTATACAATGCTATAGAAGACCATTTTTATTTTAAAAACAGGCGGCATTGTGGCTTAGTGGTTAGCTCTGTCGCCTTGCACCTCCAGGGTCCGAGTCTGTGTGCATGGAGTTTGCATGTTCTCATTGTGCCTGGTGGGTTTCCTCCGTTTTCCCCCCACAGTCCAAAAACAATTTCCATTTTTTAAAATTAAAAATCCCACTTTTGGATGCTAAGAACATTTATCTCTCCCAAGAACCCCAAAGGAACCCTTTCTCTAAATGTATATTTCAATATTTTCACCATTTATAAACAAACTGTGAACATGAAATCCATTTTTATTGCTAGTTCCAAATAATATAACGAACACCACATATTCACCACGTATCTAATCAAACCAAGCATAAATCATGCTTCACGTTCTCAGGGTTCTGAGGGAGAACCCTCTCATTTGCTCGTGTGGCCTGTACTGGCTGCAGCAGTGGCAGAAGATGAAGCGAGCCGACATCGACAGCCAGCAGAGCTGCTTGTACGACGGCAGCAACGTTCCGCTCGAAAGCTTCGTGATGGAGAACTGCAGTGAGTGCGAATGTCGGGAGGAAATCTCAGATTTATGTCTCGATTCATGACATCTTCAACACCAGTCCCCTGTCTTTCAGGTGTCCCCGAGGTGTCCATCAACGCTCCGGTACTCACCATTAAGGAGGGCGGGAATCTGACGTTTGAGTGCCAGGTCACCGGCATTCCACTGCCAAGTATTAGATGGAAGACGGAGCATGTTCATTCCAGTTTTGTTCTGCAGGTACATGGCAATGCCTTGGCGAGGGTTTAGGGTCATTAATAGCGTTTTGGAAATTGTGTAATGAATAAAAAATGACGATGGTGGATAAAAGGTTGTTTGAAAGTTCTCGAATTCGGTTCTCTCCCGTTCTCAGTTGGGCTCTAGCAGTTATGAAGAGACACCAGCCTCAATACACTCAAAAATAATTTTTACTTTATATACATTTTACAACATTTTGATACGTTATGTCGATGCTGTACATAATTAGGTTTAATGAGTCTAGATTTTTGTTCAACTTATAGATTTGACTTGGCTTTCATTTTGAATATGTTGATACATGAATTAGTTTTTTCAGTGTAGTTTCTTTCCCTTGAAGAAAAATCACATGATCCCTTGTTCCTAAGAAACTGAAAAGAGTAAAGTTTTCTGTTCTGAAGATGCGAGAAAAATGTAAATCTGTAAAAACATATAAATGTAAATATAATATCGCTCAGAAAAATCATGAAATTCCAACTTATAACTAGTGAACGCCCACTATATTACTTAGTCTATTTACTGATGTCATATGTGTGTGTGTGTGTGTGTGTGTGTAGAGTGGGGTCTGGGGCTCCACTTTGGAGCTGGTGCTTCACCTGTTAAACGTGTCATATGTGGACAACCTTCACAATCTCACCTGTGAGGCGGAGAACGACGCCGGCCCGGGGGAGGCGCTGGTGCAGCTCAACATCGAGTGTAAGTCCATTAACATTATTCAATCAAATTCTTTGTCTTTCGACGAATATCAAGTCTTCCTTCACATCTCCATATATTCTAAAATATATTTCAATATTAGTATGTTTATCTTGACGGACCAACAAGTCAGCTGATTCGTTCGCTCTTACAGATGTTGCGCAATTGCTCTTTCTCTACGTTGAATTGTTATGGCGATGACCTAGTGGTCAAAAATGTGAACTGCAACATGTTCTCATAAACAGAGGCCCAGTTGGGCTGGATTCCTGCTGCCCCCAAGGACAAGACAGGGTTTCCAGGTTTGCATATTTTCCCCAACAAGGTTAAAAGACACTACCCAGATCCTGAGTTAAATGTAAGAAATGTAAGGTAGACAGTGTCTCTATGATGTTCAGAGCTAGTTTGGTTGTAAGATAATATTTTAAATGATAGAGAGGGAAACGAGTGAGATTTATAATGGTGATGTGTTTATTAGAAATGCGTGCGCACCACTGTGACACTTGTTCCAGGTTTTTGTGTGGAATGTATTTTGTCCTCTGGGTGATTTTAAGAAAGTAGCTTCTTGCTTAAGTAAAGCGGAATAACATCTGGAAGTCCTTTTGTCTTGATTAAGCACTGAAACTGATCATCATGAGCCTGTGCTGAAGACAAGCGCGTGAACCCGGAAGCGGAGGATTTAATCGCGACTTGTGAATATTTAGATACTAACAGGATGGATGACGCACGTCCTTATCGCCGCAGTGAACAGAGTTAAGCGTTAATAACAACTTAATAATGTTTACAGTGAAAGGGATCGTTATCCCCTCCTGTTTGGAAAGAAGGACAAACAAAAGTGCTTGACTTCAGACAAATGTATGACCGTCATGGGAGTGATAATGACAGTCAGGGAAATGGGATGATGACTGTCGTCAGATCTTATTTCTACTCTGCTAATGGACTTCTTTCACCCAAAATCCCCCCCCCCCCCTCCCCCCTTCCCTTATAGCCCGGAAACATAATTGTGAGGATTGATTGGCAGACGCTAAGCACGTTAGCTGCTAATCCATCAGCAGAGCGCTGCGTCTCATTAACAGCCTCGGCTTAATTATTCCCTAAAACCCAAGTCTGATTCGATTTGTACTGTTCTGTATAATTATACAACTCCTTTCCGTGGAACCGTGAGAATCAGTTCCACCTCTCTCATCTTAACCAGAGACGCTATTATTCAATTCCTTTGCCTCCCTTCGCCGTAGTTCACGAGGTCCGTTTACATACTGGTGTGGGGGGGGGATTGAGGACTCGGGAGCCGTGTGGCGGAGATGCATGTGTATTTTTGCTTGTGAAGCACCATTTGGGAGGCAGGGTCACAGGTTAAGAGCAGAGAAATGGCTGTAGACGAGCGAGCGCGCCGCGTGCATCAGCATGTTCCTCGCTGATACTAGGAACATTTCCGGCAACTTACACTCATTCGGCGTCCAGGTACGTCTTGCGGTTAGTTTCCCTAAAAACAGGCTGCGATTTATTATTCATGACGGGTCAACAGGTTTGGAGTGAAGATGGAGTTTATTGATTGACGGGGAAAATGTGACACTGCTTCTGAGAAAGCGTCGGGATGCGAACGTTCCCGAGTTGGCCTCGTTATATTTGTTTATTACGGAATTAAGTGGAGATGTGGCCATCACTGCCGTCTGTGACAGTACTCTTAAATAAAGAGTTTTAGCACAAACTGTCCGTACTGTACTTTTTAAAAAACAAAAAACAAACAAAAAAAATCTTTTTAAAATATGTTAGTGAGAATCTGGATTCATTATTAAGGTATTCGAGCACATTCTGCCCAATCAGAATCCAGAATCCAGAAACATTGTGCTGTGAGAAACATCAGTCCATTAATTCAACTTCAAATAATGTCATTAATTAATCATTTCAAATTTTCTACACTTATATTTTACAAACATGCAGGGTTTCAAACTCCAGTGCCTTAAAAAAAATACACTTAGAATACACGATAAAACTTAAATATGGTAGTTTTACATTTTATAAATGTTTTATGTAATTTATTTTAAAATAACAATGAATTCATTGGATCATTATATAAAGTCATTCAAACTGGTTTATTGACCTATAGTTGTTTTTTTTTTATGGTGCACTTTATTATTAAAATAAAATTTTTTAATTTAATTGAAACCTTACTTAATTAATCCTTATTGAAGTGTTCATAAGTGCTTAATAAACACTTATTACTTAAGTTGTAATTATGCTTTAATTTAAGTTTTTTGTTAGTAAACAATCAACTGCTTTAACGAAACTATTCATGTTTAGTATTGATCAGCAGTTAATCAGTAAGTTTAATTTTGTGTTTGAATTTTTTACTATTTTCAAATGCATTTTAAGGCTCTTACAAACACGAGAGGCGTTCAAGTCATACCAGGACTTTTGCTTGTGAAGAATAACATAAACACAGTTAAAACTCCCTTTATTCCTCTCTATAATCCCCTGAGACACTAATGCACTGATCCCAGTGTTTCACTAGAGCTTGGACACCATCAAGGTAGGACGTTTCTGCAGTTTTCTCAGACTGCCTGCTTCATATCTGAAACCCTGGCCTCCCTGAAAATGTCTTGGAGCGAGGTGAGGACTGTACGGGGGATGCGGCAATAACTCCCAGCTGAGAATGTGCGAGTGCTGTTGGTGGATGGATTGTGTGTACTGTTCACACAGATAGAAATTATCTGCCAATTTCCAAAGATCAGGTGTTCCACTCGCTGAAAGTTCACGGGAACGAGCCACGGTGAACTCCGAGCCACCTCGTCCAGGACGCACCGGAAAGTCTCATTACCGTACTCCGCTTGTAGTCTTTTATAAATGTCAATCGCTTTTACGCCTTCATTCACCAAACATTTCATCACAAGTCCTTATTTGACTTGAACGGCCCTCATATTATTCATTAATTATCACTTGCATTTGTTGCTGAATGCTGACGTAAACCTTTGCGTCTCTGCCTCTCGTCCAGTCCCGGTGAGGATCCTGTTCTTGAAGGAGCCGGAGCAGCAGCATCACTGGTGTTTCCCCTTCGCCGTGGACGGCAATCCGGCGCCGAGCATCAGCTGGCTGTACAACAACACGCCGCTGATGGAGAACATGTTCACCTACACGCAGCTCATCCCAGACTCGGACGACGGCTCCGTCCAGCACGGCTGCCTCTTCCTCAACAAACCCACTCACCTCAACAACGGCTACTACACGCTCATCGTGGAAAACACGCTGGGCCGAGACGAGGCGACGGCCAGCGGAAAGTTCATGGATAACCCGTTTGACCCCTTCGACCCCGAAGGCATAATCCCTGGTGAGAACATGAGACGTTTCAGGAATTATGTACAACACCTTCTGAAAGGAACACTGATTGTTCTTTTTTTTTTTTTGGTGGTTTATACGTACATTACATACAGAAATATATAAAATCAAATATATAAACCTGGTCCATTCTCTTTAGAGCACGCCACGCAAATATATTGACAATTTGGTAAATTGTGTGTTTGATGGGCGGGGCTACACACCCAGTTTGTGATGTCATTAAATAAGCCCAATTGTATGCAAAATGATATGCAAATAGCTTAGTATATGATGATGATAGAGCTAATCATTGACTGTCACAAGGCTATTAGAATAAATTGAATGAAACATTGCTAAAGTTGTAACGTCGTGTTTTGCCCAATTCGGGAGCTATTATGTATATAAGTGAGATTATTTCGATTATTTTTTCTGAGCATTATAAAAAACATAAACAATTCATCATACAAACATTTTGATTAAGACTATTTGTTTAGTTTTTTTTTAAACTAGCAGTGTTTACGTTTCGGAGCGCTGCTCTATTAAAACATTTTGCCTTTTGATGTGATGCATTTCTGAGTGTTTCCTTAAAGGATAAAGTAATCTCTTTTTTTTTTTTTCTTAATGAACTGAAATTACAGTAATCAAAGCAACCTTATCCTTCAGAAAGAATGTGACATTTTAACCCTGTCAGATAGCATAATTATACCAACCGCAAAAATCACAATCATTTCTGTCTTTTTTCTCCCCTTCACAGTGCTAACCAGCGACCTCAGTAAGTCCTTTATAATCCAACGTCCTAATTCTACTTCATTAAATGTGAATCCTTTGTGTTCGATTATAAAGTGTACAGACCATAAGACCCGTGTCCGCGCTCTTATTAACGTTTCATCGTATTCCGACAGCGCCGACTAACAAGTCGAATGAGGACGTGACGGAGAAGCTGGAAAGCCGCCTGCTCGGGGTAAGAACGCGTGAAGAACAGGTTCCGCCAGATGTTTAACTCCATCTTCAGGGTAGGACTGATGGCTGCGGTGTGTTTTGGTCTCTGCAGGTGTCTGTCGCTGTGGGTCTCGCTGTATTCGCCTGCACCTTCCTGCTCATCATGGTGTTGGTGATCAATAAGTGTGGGCAACACTCCAAGTTCGGCATCCATCGTAAGTCCGGAGTGACATTTAGAGCTGTTGTGCTTTGAGGAGTGAGAGTAGTGGTGAATAAACGTACTGTAGGTGTGTACAGTATACTATCTCATAGGAAAATCATCAACAACGGTGTGATTGGAGGATGCAGACTTGGGCGGTACTAACTTAAAGTTGATTATTTTCCCATAACAGCACATCTTCTTGTGATTTGTACCACAACAGCAAATTACAGTACCAACGAATACAGTTTAGTGTTTTTAATCATTTATAGTCATTTACTGTAAGACGCTATAAGCTTAAAATCACAAAAAGTGTAAACTCATCAGATGATGTAAAAGTTGCAGCTTTACCAGTTACAAAGTGCCGAAACCGGAGGCTCCTTCCATTAACGTTAATTCAGCCCCGCCTTGAAGGAAACTTCAACATATTTATATATAAAGGATGACACGCGTCTATGTTTTAAACAGTATAACGTATTAGAGTGCACGCGACCGTGAATCAACAATCCAGAATGTGATACAAGATGACATCATGTAGAAATCAATCAGAAACACAGAATGGCAGTAAAAGCACACGGCTGAAACACCTCGTCCTTTGCTGTTCTGTAACTCGAGCTCTTTGGCTGGACACCGTGTTGCTTTTTAAGTAATGCTCTGGCAGCAGCGGCGGCGGCGGCGGCGGCAACGATATACGATTTTCACTCGAGCTGTAAGTTTGCTCACGGCCGGTCTAACAGCCTGGAGAAGTGCTGCCAAGTCTTAATTACAGTTTGCCAAAGTAGGAGAGGCAGTGCACACAAGCCATTAAAGAAGAGTGATGGAGCTGAGGGTTTAGAGTCACCAAAGTGGCTGAGTGAACTGGACTGAACCTCGACTCTCAGATCTCCAGGCTCCATCACGTTCCTCCAGCTGTGTCGATCCAGGGCTCTGTAGACGCTTGAGAAGGAAAAACAACTTTTTTTAAATCTATTTTTCTCCATCTAAAACAAACAAAATGAAATGTGTACAGTACAGAATTTTCTCATAAAGAATTGAGCATCTTATGTTGCTTAAGTTCAGGTCATTATGAGAGATTGATAAATTGATGTAAAAAGGTATAAAGTAAAAATTTTAGTTGCAGTTGTGATTTTTTATTATGAAAAGCTTATGATATTGCATAATCATGTTAACTGTGGTACAGGTTCAATATACTGGATAGTATAAAATATTAGCTATTTATTAGTTAAATTAAGAATTCGATTTCGTGCTTACATATTTCCTGTGTGTGAGTCTCAAGGAAACAAGATTTTAAAAATTTGCTAAAATAGTGCATTTGTTTTCCTGTTTTCGCTTTATCAGGGTCGCCTGTTCTCGGGAAGGAGGATGACTTGGCAGTCTCGCTTCGCTTTATGAACTTTGGTGCGAGTCTTCCTTCCTCGGATGAAGGCATGCTGGACTCCGGGCTCTCCAGCTTTGTAGAGAACCCACAGTACTTCTGCGGCATCATCAAAGACAAGGACATGTGTATGTTGATTGTTTCTTTAGAACATTTTCCCCATTTTTCTGCTGTTTCTGAGAAGCGTGTAATAAATGATGAACAAATCATTGCAGGTGTGCAGCACATTAAGAGGCAGGACATCATGCTGAAGTGGGAGTTAGGAGAAGGAGCTTTCGGGAAGGTTTATTTAGCCGAGTGTGCTAACCTCTGTCCGGACACTGACAAGATGCTGGTGGCCATAAAGGTACAGTGTCTCAGAATGGAGGCAAAAACAAAAAAAAAATTTCTTCCCAAGGGTGTACAAACTTTTGCATGACATGCATGTAATGATTTATATGTGAAATAAAAGCTTGACATAAACTTGAGATGAACTCAGGCTCGGTGTTTCACAAATATACTTTAAAACATGGCAGGGGCTGTAAGTGCAAAAGTACAACACCTGAAATATAAGCGTGCTCAAAAGTTTGCATCCCTTTTCACATGGTCAATTAGGTGTCTTATCAGATTATCACACAACAGATTCCAGATCAAAGGTTTCTCTGAGCATTTGAGTTCCTAGTGAACCTGATCAAACTAATGTCTAATTTTAAAAAAATTTAAAAATTTTGTTCCACTATTTATTAATATTTTGAATATTTACTTTAGTCCTATTGTTGCTACTAACATTGGTAAAAACATTTATTTTGAAGTCTTTTAGCTCATTCATTTAGGAAGGGTGTGCAAACTGTATACGGTATACAGTATATATATATATATTGTGCTGATAATCCTGCAAATTCTTGACTGTTTTTCTCATCTAGACGTTGAAGGACGCAAACGAGTCGACTCGACAGGACTTCCAGCGCGAGGCCGAGCTCCTGACCGTGCTCCAGCATGAACACATCGTCCGCTTCTATGGCGTGTGCACCGACGGAGAACCTCTGGCCATGGTCTTCGAGTACATGCGACATGGCGACCTCAACCGCTTCCTCAGGTCAGTATAGGTTTTGTATCAGCGCGCGATATTAAGTGGCTACAGAAAGACCTGTCAACGTCAGCTCCTGCTTCGTCACCTCCAAAACCGCACTGACCCTGCTAAGGATCTGAGCGTACTCTAGCTAGAGTAAATTCCCATAATCCTTACGGAATGACGCGGTTTCTACTAATGCATTGGTCTTTTTAGGGTCATATGGCTTAAGAATTAAAGCTGGTCCTATTACTTTTCCCTGTGGTTGATCATGACAGACAGCACACAATATTCTTTGGCCAATTTCACATAAAAAAAAAAAAAAAAAAAGCCTGAATAGCTGCCAGCTGTATAGAATATAAAACCATTAGTGACTATTCTAATAGATCTGAAGTATGGTAAGTGCTTAGTTAAAGGAGACAAAGACTCTATCAAAAGGATTTTTTAGGACGGTCTATTAAACTATATTCGTACCTGTCACAATCACAAAGGAACGGCGGTAATGGTGCAATTTTGTCAAATTGCAAATCCAAGCTTACAAAAAAAAGTTACCATTAATCTTAGACTTAATCTTTAACTTTATCTGCATGTACAAGTTGGTTCATCTGTCCACATTTCATCAATCACTCCAAAAGTTTCCTAAAAAAGTTGAACTCATCCAGATTCCCAGAGTTCCCAGCTCCCTAGCCAGATCATCACCAAGCACGACGCACCAAGCATCATGACGACGCATAGAGAAGCAACTGTCCCACTCCATCCAAGCGGCATTCATCTCTCAAACATGATGAAAAGTGTGAGCCTGTTGGATGCTGGTGGGAAAAGAAGAGACCATATGTCCAGCACAGAGGAGTCTCAGTGACATGTCCAGTGCGTAAAGATCTAGCCTGCCAGGTGGTCCAGAGGCCAGATTGGGAGTGGGGGGACACATGCTGTTGAGGAGGTGGAAATCTCATTTCGAATAGACGGTCCATGGATGGAGTCTCCAGCCTGTGCACCAGCTGCTGCTCTCCTGCCACCTGCCTTATAAACGAATAGTAATGGCATTGGGGGACCTCTGAGGAACAAGGGAAGGCCAGCAAGTGACAGCAGGGATAGGCAATAATAGTGAATGGAGATGGTGCAGAAGGGAGGAGCTTTGCTCAGTCTGCTCAGCAACTCTGTAACACTAATGAGTTTGGGAAAGCTAGAATGGGGTTTGGTAGGAGGTCCTTCATTATGATGAATTTTAACAGATGAAACGTCTGTCAGAAGTTGTTCAGGGTTGTGAGATGTAGACTTACTGTGCCATTATGTTTTGCATGCTGTTTAAATCCCTATGATTCAAAACCATAATGCAAGAATACTCACTTTTAAATGAAGGTAACTTTGCATTCATTTTTTTTATAGCTTGAAGCCATGGTAATTCCCGCAGGAGCTCATTATAGCTACTCATTTAACTGATGCTCGTACCTAAAGCCACCGAAGCTTGCACAAAACTGCCGCCCAAGCTATCACGTGGTACTTTGGCACGTTGCTTGAGCAAATCCATTATGAGAAGTTATTGCAATGTGTATGAATGGCGCAATACCAACCTAAACAGCAGGAGCAGAATAGCACAATGTGTCATGGTATCTACAACTGACTCAACAACCTAGCATTGAATTATTCAGTCAGTCATTTTCTATACCGCTTTATCCTTATATACAGGGTCGCGGGGACCTGGAGCCTATCCCAGGAACTTCG
>JAQQZT010000019.1:1012727-1048401 GCA_030068275.1 Clarias platycephalus | reverse complement strand
TTACAAACACACTCGACACGATACTGTTCTCGTAAGAACTGTTCCAGAACAGCTGACCTTCATGTCTTAAAATAACAGTGTTACTGTTGTTGTAACTTCATTACCTAATGCCTTACGTGTTATTTTTATAGTTAAAAAAAAAAAAATTCCAGAATTGTTCTAGAATGTAGAACAAAAATTGTGAATTAGAAGGTGTGTATAAACTTTTGACTGGTACTGTAAAAAAATCAAAAAAATTAATTCAAGATGTTTAACTTCTAACATTTTATAAGAAAAATACACCAATTTAAAGGTTGAAAACAGTCAGGACGAGTCTGTCCAGAACATCTGTCCTGATGTGTATTAGACCCGGTGATGTCAGTGTCCTGGGTCAAGGTCCTAGAAATCAGTTTAAATCCTGATAGAAATGTAAAAAATAATAATAAGAAAAAAGTAATAATCCAATAAAACTCCTAGTGTCTAATTACTCAAGTGATGAGCGTCAGTGGTATTTCAACACGTTCGTCTCGGCTTTCTTAACGACGGCGTTAACGAGTCCAGCCTGGGGTTTAACTGGGATTTAAGCTCAGCGTGTGTATACTAAACCCTCCGTTAGCGCCAGGGCCCCTAATCACTACTGAAACATCGAGAGTCTCTAAAAATAGGCAGGTAGACAGATAGCCGGGGGACGGCGTCCCAGACAGCTGCACATGCCACCCGATTTAGCCAGTCCAAACGGAACGGTACGTCGCTATGGTCTTTTTTATTTATTTATTTATTTATTTTTTTTAGTGCTGAGATTCTGCTGTTCCACGAACCTTCATGGGGGCGGAGCGGTCGGCGAGCTCTTCCACCGCGTACCCCGTCACGATGGTCACCATGCCGGCCGTGTCCTCGTCCCCTCCGCCCTGAGCGCCCGTCAGCTGCCGACAGCTGTCCACTATTTTGTAAAGGTGCCTTGATGGAGGAAGAAAAACAAATGAAAAAAAAAAAAATAATAATAAAAAAAATACACAACATACACATCACAGTCACAATCCGGATACTCACCAGGCCTCAATGTCCTGTCTTTTCAGCTTGTCCCTTTCGAAACTCCTCCCGGACTCTTTCTGACACCTGATATATCTGTAACACAGACAAGGTGATGACACAGAGCTGGAATTTTCAGGTGGACAAAAATAATCTCCGCTCGAGTCAGGCGAGCGACTGCGACTATTCTGGAAGAGCGTTTCTGAGAAACGTTAAAAGCACGCACTGATCTAGCGCCGCGTCCGAACACGCACGCGCCTTCACGTACGGACTTTTAAGCACATGTACGAAGTTTTTTAAAGAGTCTTCGGTGTCGGAGCATTTTTGTGACGAGAGTTCCAACAGGAAAAAAAATATCAAGCTGCTGATTTCAGTCTTGCAGAACACACACGTTTACGGACAGTGTGTTTAGCCCTCGCCGTAACCATGACGACCTGTACGTACCCTCTCACTTCCTAGCCGGCTTCTTTTTCCCCTCACTGCGCCGACTGATTAGTTCGTTTCTTATACGTACAATTCAGAGCCGAAAACCACTAATCATGGCAGAAGCAAAAAAAAATTCAGACGCTGTAGAGTTGGAGTCCTTCAATTTATCCACAAAAAGGTGTGCGTGTGTGTGTGTGTGTGTGTGTGTGTGAGAGAGAGTGGGGCTGCAGGCTTCCGCTCCAAATGGACAGGATCCTGAGAAGTTTAGTAGTTTAAAGACTTGAAACGGCTCCTTAAACTGTCGGATATTTCGCAGGAACTCAAAACCTGCAGGAGTTCACGATGAGAAAGTAACCGCGCGAAACACTCGGCGACGGGAGACGCTAGGTGAGGGGGAAATAACGGGTCTCGGTCGGCATGATGTCGCTGACCAACACCTGCTGTAAGTCAAACAAAATGAGGGGCTTTGACGAAAAAAAAATAAATAAATAAATAAAAATTGTACACCAAAATCCACCCCTTTTCAGTGCAGGAGAATAACGAAGTTAACGTGTAGCGACTTCATTTATCATCATGTAGACACACTAGAAATATGAACAGAGATTGAAACCAGAGGTTTCTTATCGATAATCAAAACATGATCAAAGAAAACACACCGTTGTTGGAATTTTGATAAATCCCATTTTTTTCTTCCTCAACATGAAGCCTGTTTAGTTTCCTTCGCCTACGACAAAATTACTCAGATTTTTATGTTTCAAATGAGGTAAAATTTTTTGGGACAGCTTGTAATATTGGTGAACAGATGTGCAAGACAGATGAGCTGTATGTGACAGATGTGCAAAAAATAAATAAATAAATAAAAATCTCTCTCTCTCTATATATATAGCGTAAAAAAAGTAATAAGAACTTTTGCTTTGTTCATTAAAAAAAAAAAAAAAAAAGACAGTTAAAAAAGACCTGTGAGATGATGTTATATTTTACAAACAAAAATAATTATCATTCAAATATAAAAAAAAAAATAATAATAAAAAAGGACATGCAGTAACCTGGCTGCGCTCTTACCGATTCCCTTTTCTAAACTCGGACTCCAGAAACCGGATGCCGTCCCTCGCGCCCGGATTCTCCTTCTTCAGAACATCAAGTCCATCAATGACTGAGGAGAGAGAAAAATGTTAATATTTACTCTGTACTTTAACTGTGGCTTGTTATACAGACATGGTGTGTGTGTGTGTATGTACAGGACTTTAAAGTATCAACAGTTACAAATTCTTTCGTCTGTTTTCTCCGAGATGGAATCACAACTGATGGTTCGATACACATTCACGCTTATTATCTGCTGTTCGGGTACAATCTTTTGTTGTTACCGTAAAACCCTCCATATGTGTGCACTCTTTTTCTACAACTTTCATCATTTAAACAAACAATTTAAATAATTAAGTGCCATTTTTAAAATATCATCGTAGATATCGTTAGCTGACGTGAAGAACGCATTTATCTAACGTTAGTCAAGTCACACACACTGATGGTTGCGTTAAACTCAAAATGTTCTGTTTTTACCTCGACAGAAGATACAGTAGACAAGAGAGGACGAGGGCGGGGCTTCAATGGGCGTCTTTAATATTAGAGTTTTAATTATTTCGCAACTGTCAATCATTTGAGACTGATTTCCTGCACATCAACAGTCTTACAGCTTTATCGTGTGCGAGAGTCTTGAGAGTTTTTGTTATTGAATATTAAAACTAAGTAAGATGTTTAAGATGAATTTTCTTCAAAGAACTTTGGATTTACTCGTTTTAAACCTTTTAAAAAACTAAACAAGTTCCTGACAGGAGTAAAAGTACTACAGTTAAACTAAATATGTTTGTGTCCTATTCTGCGTCGTGTATAAATAACTTGATCCCGATGATTATTAAAAGGAAATGTATGTTTTTTTTTTATTTCAACATCAGGATTTATTTCATCTACGTTGTTATTTAGACATCGGTCTCATTCTGATTGCCGTCGATTTTCGATGTACACATTTAAAATCGGTTTCGAATCTGTGAAAGGAACAGAGCGTTCGATTGATTCCCGAGTGTCCGGATGTCCAACAGGTAAAAATGATCGGATTCTAAAAAACGACAACTTGGTTAGGATTTCCACGATCGTTGGACGTCTGTATAATTTTCTGACACTCACACTAATTCACACTAGTGGTGTTAAAAGGGTCAAAAGACCCATAAATCTGATCAGCTGGTAGAAGAATCTGGAGGTCACCGTGCACGACATGGAAATGCGTTCATTTAGGACTCGTCTCCGCTCTGCCCCCTAATTTAAACCCTGCGGCTCGTGGCCGTGAAGCTGAAGGGCGAGCGCTCTGACCCGTGCGCGGGATGATGATGATGAAGCAGCCGCTTGCTGCCAGCTGTCGCAGCAGGTTGAGGTGTTGGCACAGAGCTCCCGAGTCGGGCACCAGGTACGGGGACATGGACGACTGGGCCTTGGGCTGCTGAAGACTGCCCTCCAGCTGGGAGACCTCTAACTGCATGAACACACACAGGAATGAGCTCAAAACTGTGTGAGAGTAAATTAATACACATTTCATGTACACGCAATGTAAAATGATGTCAACCTTTCTGATATCAGGAATGTTATGATTTTCGTGATTATTTTCCTCTATAAATATTTTAAGACCCAGAGCGATTTATTGATTATTATTATATTTATTGATTAATGAATGATACAGCTTTTAATATTTATATATTTTACCTGATTATAGTTTACATTTAATGCTGCGGAATGTCAACATAATAAGCTGCATCTTAAAACATTTACAGTCTCGCTCTCTCTCTCACACTGGAGACTCTATCCCTACATGTCAGATGCCGTACAAAAAGACTAATATTTTCTTGTGATTTGGTCCGTGATCTCTCAGAGCTGCTTATTTTAAGGGAACTAATCAACCAATCAGAATCCAGATATCAGACAGGCTTTTCTGGTTTAAGTGACGTTTGGATTCAGACCTGCAGCCGGAGTTGCGCCATGTCTCTCATGAGCCGGTTCCTGCGCGCTTCCTCTTCAGCCTGCAGGGAAATAAAACACACACACAACGCAGTACGTCAAACACTGCAGGGGCGGCGGCGATGACGACGGAATTGCCAGAACGATCGCCAAAGTTGGACTTTTCTTTTTTTAAAACTTTCCCCCCCCCCCCTTTCTTCACATTTACAGTATTTTATTATTTTTTTGCACTTTGCTGAAGTCTCCCCCTGCCCCAATTTCTCGGAAAAACGCCACATCTTGGGTTTCTAAAGCCTTGTCAGCTTGACGGTGCTCCAGAACAGCACGGCGGCACTTTAATCAGCGTTTGTTCTACGCTGTGAGGGCAGCGTGGTTGCTTAGCAACATCAGACTCTTGAGAACACCTCGCTAATATGACAAGGTGGTGCGAAAAGGAACGTGCTCCGCTCTCCACAGGCCTGCGTACCCTATTATTTATTCCTGCTTTAAGTGAGTGGCACTGCTACCGCAAAGAGGGCTTTTTTTTTATGGCTGGCGCTTTAACATTATATTTTTTTTGCTGCATTTATATAAGCGTTTCGTACAATCTGGAGAGCAGGTTGAGGCGCAAATTAAAGTGTCCTACGGAACCGATGACGTTAATAAACCAAGAAGCCATCATTTTCGTTTTTCAGAACTACTTTTTACATCTCCATGGGGGGGAAAAAAAACAACAACAAAAAAAAAAAAACGATATAGATAAATGCATCCAGATTATAATTCCAGATTACTACATGAAATAACTACATCAGAGAAATATAACTACAACAACAAAGTTCAGGGTTTTCAGAGTGTGTTAACTGTGTAAAACTCGTCTGTCCTGAAGATGTCAGTAAACAACTTTAACAGCGTAACCACGGACACCCGAAGACTCCCTTTAAATACGTGACATACAAAAACCTCTGTGGGTGTGTGAGAGAGAATAATCATCTTCCACAATGATGCTTACATCACCCTGTTCCATCAAGCAAAAGGGAGCCAATACTTTGTCCAGAGCAACAGATTGAAGATAAATTGATGAGATACAGCGTACAGATCTTAAGTCTTACGAACCCCCCCCCCGGTGTTACAGACTCTCACCATGCGGAACTGCGCCTTCGCCTGCTGGACCATGTTCTCCTGCTCCGATTGGCTGATGCTGGTGAAAATCCCCGCCTCCGGGTTGTAGTGCAGCACGTTGCCTTGGAGACCGGTGAGGAAGTGGCCGAAGCTGCGGATGCAGCACAAGCGCACCACACACTGGCGGAAGAGCAGAAAGATTCAGACTCGGAAGATTAAAAACCGTGACTCATAACAGCAGTGACGAAAGTCTGTGACGATTCATCAGTAAAAACATTATTTACTTTTTATTAATGTTAAAGCTTTGGGTTACGTATTTTTTTCTACAAATCTCGGATTCTTTTTCTAAATTCAAAACGCTCCCTCTTTAAGGGCTTAAAAAAAAATAAAAAAAAAAAAGAGGAACTTTAAACAGTGCTAACAAATTCATTAAAAAAAAATTACTAAAATTTTTTTTTTAAATCATAAGTTAAAATTAAAAAGCTATAAAAATAAATGCCTTATGATTATATAAAACCAATTTTTACAAAAATTAATTATACATGAACTGAAATATAATTGCTTAATAAAAATTTATTAATAATTGTAAATAATTTGCTATGTATTATAAATAAAAAATGTAAAAATAAATAAATATGAAAAAAAATTTAATTGAAAATTATTTTACAAATACAATTTTTTTTTACTTTTCCATGAATAAATAATTACAAAATCAACTGACAAAATATATAAATGTAAAATTATATAAGTACACTTATTATAATAGACGAATAAGGGGGTAAAAATAAATAAATAAAAGTTCACTTTTAAACCTATAAATGAGTGTAACTGCTCAGTAACTACTTCTACTAATAATAATAGCGATGTGATTAATAAACCCGCGACTTAAAGCCCGTACGAGACGCCGTACCTCCTGCAGCGAGCTCAGACTGGCTCTGTGGTGAGTGAAGTCGAGGCGGCGGTGCGCCAGGTTGAGGGCGGGGAGGTGGCGGAGCGCCTGGTCCTCCGGCAGCAGCACCGTCTGCACCAGGTCCGCCTGCTCGCTAGCGGACAGCAGATCCCTCACCTCCTTCTTCAGAGCCAGATCTAAAACGGAGTAATGACCGAATTCACGCACCGAACCTGCCTCTGTACGCCACCGCGACGGCGAGAGACGACTGAGGGTAATTAAAGTAAAACTATGACTGGAGTGTGTAACACCGACCTGCTTCGAGCACCTTGTTCCCGTCAGGCAGTAAGTTTAGCAGCACTGAGAGACGGTTCCACAGACTCTGAGAACTCTGGGAGAAGAGACGGAGAAGGAAAAATGTGTCCACTGAAGTATTTTGGATAAACTGAGCTTTGTGTCCTTAAATCAAAAAGATAATTCTTTACATGACACTTTGTTAAATTAAACCATTGATTAACTTTAATATAAAATATATTTTTTAAGAATTCTATGAAGCACAGATTTTTGTGATACACAAAAAAAATAAAATAAAAAAATAAAAAAATACCATCGTAAACATTACAGTTTATCAAATTAAATAATTTCTTGAATTGGAAGACATCATCTTTACTTACTATAGTACAAAATTTTGCAACAATTTTGATTAAAGGAATATCTCAGTTTTGATGCACGTTTCAGTTTGTTTAATCAAAAACACAAACAATAACCACCAACATAAAGCACCAAGGTTCATAATTGTCCCGAATGAGCGCCCGCTGAAGGGTCCGATTCCTTTCAGAGCCCCGGCTGTTACCATGGAAACAATATTAGAGCAAGCGCACTCGTTATTTCTCAGCCTGTTATTTGTAGCCGTCGTCAGAAACGAATCAACTCCGTGGCGCCGTGAGGTCGGTTTACCTGCGCACACATGAGGATGATGTCCGTGTTCGTCCTCAGCCAATCCACGAAGACCTTCACCACCTGAATGAGGCCTTGGTTGGTCAGAATCTCCAACCTCTCTAAAAGCGTTTTCTCGCTGTGATACGACTGGTTGCTGTGCTCGCTGTCTTCCGTATCGACATCTGAGGGACAGAAAACAAACAAACGGTCAGTGCACACAGAGTTAAACAGCGACAATAACAGGTAAACAAGCAGCACAAAGACGGCGACCGTCGTCATTGGTTCCATTGGCGATCTCCGGACTCGTGTTTGTAGGTGCGTCTCCGGGAGGGGGCGTGGCTTCCTGCGAGGGCATGGAATCGGCGGCCGGGTTGGACGCCTGTGAGGGTCTGAGCAGGACGTTGCTGAAGGTCGGAGCCAGACGGAAGCAGCGTTTGGCCTGGAAGAGCTGCGAGGACATGGCCTGAAGGTTGCTGCTGATGCTGGGGTCGCTGGATAGCAGCGGGCCGTTCGTGGCGGGAAGGGTGGAGCCTTCGTCACGGGGCGGACGCGCCTCCTCTTCGTCCTCCTCGTGTTGCTGCTCCTGCGCCGGGCTCGCCGCGTCCTCCATGTCCTCCAGGTCGGAGCGCGACTCCTGGCTGTTCATATCAGAGTCCGTCTCGACGTCGAACGCGGTGCCGCCTTCCTCCTCCTCTTCCTCCTCCTCCTCGTCCGATCCGCTTTCCCAGACGCCCTGGTCTCCTGTCGTGCCCCGGCGTCCCTCTTTCTCCAGAGAGGACTCCACCGGGACGCCCGCGCTGTCCGCTCTCGGGAGCTCTTCGTCTTCCTCTTCGTCGCTCTCGAAGCCTTCGCTCAGGTCGCTCTCGTCCTCGTTGCGAGGACAGCGCCGCCGCCGCAGCATGGACAGCCGCGAGTACTTCCTCTTCTGCTTCGGTTTCTCCTCGCCATCCTTCTTATCCGAGCCTTTCTTAGAACCCGTCGTCCGTTCGCCTTTGAGGTCGTCTTCGTCGTTCTCGTCGTCCCCGTCTTCTTCTTCTATAGAGCCGTTCTGCAGCGGCCTGCCCTCGGTGTTCGTCTGCTCTCTAGGGTCGGCGTCGTCTAAGAAACCGGAGAAATGCACAGAATTAACAACTCCTATCCTTTCTCCAACATCATTAAAGATTAGCTCTACTATTTCTGACAAACATGTACAAACTGCAGAGAAAAGATGATCACTAAATACAGAGTGCAACCTCTGGCCATGTTTTTGTAGATTGACTAATTTGGAGTAAAACGAGGAGATTAAAGAATTGTTTCTATACAGTTCTATAAAGAAATAAAAACCTTAGAGTGTACATGAGTTCAATAAACTGATAAATACTGATTATAACTTTACAGTTTGTAGAATTTTGTCATTTTTGTAAAAGTTTAACACTAAAAACTAAATCACAACCTGTTTTATTTAATTTTTTTTTGGAGGGTGAAAAACAATTTTTATGGAAAAAAAAAAAATCTGAGAAATAAAAGAAATGAAAAAAGAAAAAAAACTGGGCATGGCACATGGGTGTAGAAATGATTTTTGTGGGGGAAAAAAAAAAAAAGTCAAGTTTTACAAGATCTTACAAACATTTTGTTTGCGAAACCTCACTTGACAATTCAGCGATACTGATTTAGGTCAGCAGGGGGCAGTAATGCCAAACTTGATCCTTGACCGGGAAGGTGAGCGTTACCAATCCAGTCCAGCGAGTGTCAATAAATCACCTAAAAGCTGGCTGTCAACCGTAAAAAAAAAAATAAAGGAAGAAGCCAAACAAACAAGATGCTACTCGGATTAAAGTTACACGTGCGTTGTTAAAGAGGCGTCGAGAGAACCACCGAGTTTTACTTTCAGCTCAGCCTAAAATATAAAGACACTCAGTTTGTACTCCGAGGCCTTTCAGATTTTGACACTTGAAGATCGATCCGGAAGTCTGAGTCACGTGGTCCTGTTTTTTTCTTTTCCATATTTCTTTTTATTTTTTTACATCCCATTTCCCGTTTACCCCCCCTCACCCCCCACCCATGTCCTGTACATTCAAATATAAAATTGAAAATTTAATAATAATAATAATAATAATAATAGCAATCAAAAAATAATATTTTACAATAAGAGTTTAAACATCCAGATTTTGGAACGAAACAAGTCTGATGTTAACTGCAAAATTGGGGAAAAACATTTTAACATTTAAAAATAATAATCATGTAAAAAAAAAATATATATATGTAAAAAGCCATGTAGAGACACAATACGACCTAAAACATTCCTTTTTTTCTTTAAAGAATTTTCTTGGATTATTTCCCTCACCCCCTGTTATTACACTAATTTCTTGTTGTATTAACACCCACATTTACTAATTGCCTGGAAACTCGCTATTACAGACAATTAACCGGAATGAAAATGAGGCTCTCGGCGAGACTGTTGATGTTTGCTCGTACCCGCGGCGTCGGTGCGCAGCGGCGGGACGTCGCTCTCTCCTTGTTCGAGCTCGGCTTGCAGCCTGATGTTCACGTGGTTCACCAGATGAGAGAACAGTGCGAGTGTGAAGGCGATAGAGGCGCTGTACTGTTTGGAACCTGAAACCGAGTCGGGAAATTTTACATTTAATACCAAGAAAATCACAGTGATTCTAATTTGACTCTTCATCCTCCTCATCCTCGTCCCTCACACCTCCTCTCTTTAAGCTGTGCACCACCATGAGGCAGATCACCACCATTTTGAAGACCAGGCTGTCGGGGAGCACGCTGCAGGACTGGTCGTGCTCGTCTTCCTCCTCGCTGACCGACTGGCTGCCGTGACTCGGCGTGGGCTGGTAGAACAGCACCAGGTTAAAGTCCTCCAGGACCGACTGGCACAGCGACGTCAGCTCCGTGTCGATTACACTACACACACACAAAGAGGACAGACTGTAGGACATTTTGTACTGATCCCGCATTCGTCTGACTAAGAAACCGAAATATCAGCGATGGTTTCGTGTCACGACTTCATACCGCCGCATGCTTTCTTCACTGAGGTTTAATCGTACCTGTTCTTGGGCTGCAGTAAACTTTGGAGGTACATGAAGCTGACGAGGAGCCGCTTGATGTCCTTTGATCTGAAACGGAAAACGGAATTCGTTTTAGTTTCTTTCTTTTCTTTAAATAATCCTTAACTTGGAGCAGAACAGGAAACTGGATTAAAACATCACTAATTAAATATTTCTCAAAACTTTTATAAAACATTTGATCTTCAGCTGTTAAGTCAGGCTTTGTTCCTTATAAACTCTCACACGAGTGAGGCGTGAAGCCTGACCTCTGGCGCGATGGCGAGAGCTTCTTCATCTCTTGCTTCTTCACCTGATGGTACATCTTGGCCGCTTTATCGAACAGACGTTTCAGGTTCCCGTAGGCTCCCTCGAAAGGCGTCTCGGACTGAATGCTGGCGGACAGGAAAAGCAGGCCGTGTCACTTGGGCGCAAACACGTACTAACGTGCGGTCATAGCGCACAAAGTCAATAGGAAACTAACCTAGAGAAGGTGGTGTGTGCGCGTGCGAGTGCATGTGTGTGTATATAAATTTGGATATCTAGTGCTGGATGAAGT
Source organism: Clarias platycephalus (assembly GCA_030068275.1). Classification (NCBI taxonomy): domain Eukaryota; kingdom Metazoa; phylum Chordata; class Actinopteri; order Siluriformes; family Clariidae; genus Clarias; species Clarias platycephalus. The sequence goes on along the minus strand of JAQQZT010000019.1, from coordinate 1,037,444 downwards.
GGACAGGCCGCCCTCCAGAGGCTGGATGGAAAACTGCAGATTTGAGATAAAGCGATGGAAATGTGACACTCACCAGCGCAGGTAATAGTACGTGGCTTCCACGTTATAAAATTTACTTCCAGCCAGAGTACCCAGCTGGTTAAAAGGCATTCCTGTCAGGTGAGGAAAAACAAAACAACAAAAATAAGGATAAAACATCAGCAACAATTCACAAGCCGTTATTAAAGCCTTTATAGGGGAGTAAAATGGTAAACAAACCTGTGCAATTATTTTGACTAGCATTAAAAAAATAATAATAAAAAAGAAAAAAAGTGCACACAGTTCACATCCTTTCTATTATTAAACTTTTTTTTTTTTTAATGGAAAAAAACATATAATTATATAAATTATATAAATAAATACATCATCCTAAATTAGGGGAAAAACATCAACCCGAGTTCGGCTCAAACGTTAAAGAGATTTTGCACTTAAAAAAAATAAACATTAGTAATAGTTTACTGATATTCTATGAATAATTAACTATTAATCATATAAAAAAAGGTATAAAAAAAAATAAATAAAAAAAAGAGCTTTAAAAAAAATATTCTTGGGGGGAAAAAAAAAAAAAAAAAAAAATCAAATAGAGATGTATCGTGATTATTTTGTGACAATTCATGTACAAATAGAAACCAAAAGTTTATTTTTTTTTGTTAATGTACATTTGTGGTGATAAATTGATGCAGTTCCTCTTTAATCCTGCAGGTGATTAACTGCGCTCTAAACTATTCACACGCTGGCAGACGGCACGACATCCTTCGTGGTACGAGTGAACGATTTGCCAAGTTTATATATTTTTTTTAATAACAAAATAACTGAATGAATGTGTTTGAAAAGAATCAGTTGATTAGGGAAAAAAAACAAAAACATTATAAGGTAACGTATCTCAACGTTTAATCATACGACATCACTACATAACTTACTCTTACTAATAATATCGCAATAGAGACGAGGAATAAAAATCTATTTGATAAAGTTAACTTATTCACTAGATATCTTGGTTATGAAAGCGAGTCACAGCCCGGAGCGCTAAAAAAAACGCCTCCCGACGCCGGCCGTGGTGTGAAAGTGTGATGCTTCTCACCGATGGTTGGCGAGACGGACAGCGCCTGGTGGTAGAACCGCTCGGCCAGCTGCTCGGCCTCCACGCCTGCCAGCTCGTTCTGGTATCGCGCTGCACAACACGAGAGAGAGAGACAGGAGACTTCAGATCAGATTAGTTCCGCTTTCATTTTCTTCTCACACGAGTTAAACTGGTTGAGTGTCTGAGTCAGTCCGGTTAAATCGAAAGAGTGACGAGCTCAGACATTTTCAAAAAGGGAAACGTGAAGGATTTACCGAGGTCACCCAGGTACACCAGACACCGATGACAGGCCATCTGCGCCCACTCCATCTCCTTAGGCGTGGCCGACACGGGCTTCTTACGACCTACGGGGGGAGAGAGAGAGAGAGAGAGAGAGAGAGAGAGAGAGATTTTACTTAGTTATTTTAATAGATCGCCTTCATTCATGACCATGAAGAAAGGAGTCTCCAGTGTCAGTCTTTTGCACAGACATAAAGTAACCATTAATTTAACCATGTAATTTCATTTAGACGGGGCCCGCGTGGCTCCACTTTGATTCTGACCGATGAGCGGGTCGGTGACGTGCGTCCAGTCGATGCAGTCCTGCAGCTCCAGCTGGTAGTGGGACTGGATGTAGAGCAGGAGGTGCTGGTAGAAGCCGACTCCAGCGATCAGGTGAGTCCTGTAGGCGCACTCCAGAGCACTGCGGCTGTGGATGTGCTGTACGTGGGGGGGGGGGGGACCAAAAACAAACAAAAGGTCAATAAGAGCTCCGTCATAAAATATCTTTCATCTCCTAGTATAACGATCCACCATGTGGATCCAACATGTCCTCATATTCACTGTGAGTCAGTAAACAGTGGGAACATAACCAACCACTAACCAACATTAACTAACTAACTAACCAACGCTAACAAGTTATCAGACTCGCCATTAAAAACGTGAGGCAGAATCACAAACTGAATGTATTGTACGGTTGTTTTCTGTTTTTGTTACTTGCTGAGCGAACAAATTTTTAAACAAGTTCTCCCACCACGATCAGAATTTTTTTTTTTTTTATCTCTAATAAATATAACATTATTTTTGACTTGCTTTAAACTGACCGTGTCAGAAACTTGCTCTGTAGTAAACTTCAGCAACTGTTTTTTTTTTTACTGGCTGAAAAACGTGAAAGAGTTTTGTATCATGCATTTGTGTCGCCCTGACGTGAGAGAAAAAACCTGGTGTGATAAATTCTTTTTCCGACATGATCCTTGTGACCCTGTTTGACACAAGTACCTCCATCCGCACAGTCACAGAGATTATTACCTGAATCGATGAATATTAGCTATTAAGAACCATAATAGGAAACAATCAAATAAAATAAATCCTTAATAATGTTTTTAAGGAATTTATTCTGCGAGTCTATTAATGATGGGAGTCGTTAAAGTTCCACAATTGATCATGAGTTTGGTTAAACCAACCGATGAGTGGATTAACCATGACTTCCCACGGGTCTGAATTCTGAAATATTCTTGCGGCCGTAGCCCTCAGAACTGCCCGGCATTTTATATTATAAACGGTGTATATTTATATAAATATATATATATGGCTCAGGATTGTGCAATACAGAGTGACGTCCTTTTTGTCAGCACAAACTAGGAAGCAACTATATACAAACATGACTTACATGAAAATAATTTATTAGTTTAAAAAATAAATAAATAAAAAGTACTCTTTGAATAGGTAAAGAAATAACACTGAGTCTAAAGATTATGTGTTTTTATGGTTGTTTTTGGTTGTTTCTGTGACTAAATATAATAATCATCATCATCCTGGATTCGTGCGACATCGTTTCCACACACCGGCAGCAGTACAATTTACAAGTTTTAACAATAATGATAACTTTGGTTCTACATGCACAGTTTGAAGTCTGAAGCCTCCCACACTGACACACACCGGCAGGACCTCCGAATTAGCGGGTGTTTTTTTTTTTATATATCTAATATATATTTAAAAATTAATAAAAAAAAGAAAGAAAAAAAAAAGAAGAAAAAAAAATAATAATAATCGGTCCAGTGAACTAAATCGAGTTGGTAGCTTTCAAAGTTGCGTATACATATCGCTTGAAAATAGACAAATCATGAACTGATCATCGACTATAATCCAACAATCCTCCGATCCACAGTGTTAACCGTACGACTTTTAAATCTTAGCTCGACAATCTGCTCTTCCGGATTTGTGCCTGCGCTTTAGTTTAAATCTCTCGGGTAAGACGAACTCCTCTTACTCTTTAACAGAAAGTAAAAGTCTGTAGCTGCACCACATACAGACACGCTTATGAAACGGGTCAGAACACCCAGAGTGCAGTCAAGAGAAAGAGCACAGGACACAGCGGCTGAGAGGGAAGTCCAGCAGCGAGCGTGTAATCAGATGTGTGAGACGCTGAATACAGAGGGGGAGACAAAAAAAAAAAAAGCCAAACATCGAGAGAGTTTTAAAATCGGTTATTTACATAGTAAACGGCAGAGGCGTAGACAAGCTCGAGATGTTTTTCCTCAAACGAGGCCGAGTGTAATGAAATGATATCAGACGCTGTCTATTCAATGCGGCGTAACAGCCTGAAAGCCAGACGATTTCACTTTGAGAGTTAATTAAATGTCTTAAAGACACTTAAATCCGAATCAAAACACGAGTTTAATCTTGGGCTGTCCGTCTCGGGTCTCGGGAAGAGCGCGGACTAAAAATTACATCCACTTTATATTGCGGTTTTGATAGAGGATGTGAGAGTAACTCTGGCAAGATTCACACAGACGTTTAATTAAAATTAAAATGTTTAACACACGCTACTTAAGACAGCTGTCTAGACCGAGACAGAGCCGAATTTTATGCAAAATCAACTAGATGGGCTGCGGAGGTGGGAGGAGCGAGGAAAATCATGCGACGGAGCTGCATAAGCGCTATTGATGTTTTGCAAAAGAGGTCACAAAGTCTGTCTGTCAGGGCCCCGCCCACTTCTGGATAGAGGAAGGGACGTTACTTGGCGAACGGCAGTGCCAAAACCGGTCTTCAGAAACAGTCATCTGTTAACGTTATGTCCTTACGTTGTCTCCTTAATAACTGCTTCACAGTCCTTCCGAATTGTCCGAGACGCCCTCTCTAACCCCTGATCAAGAACACTACTTGGTGTATGGAACAAGGGATTCTTCACCTTACGAAGTGCACTAGATTTCCTATTTAACACTTTGAGATTCATTATAAAAGCTTGAAACATCAGTGCTAATGACAACAACAAAACAGAAGCTATGTGCATCTTATTATTATTATTATAATATTTGTTCACAGAAACAACTTGAAAACAACCATAAAAACAGAAATCTTTCCCTATGTGACAACTTTTAATGTTTTGCTCAGTTATGCTTTTATCGATGATCATTTATCATATCTCCTACTGTAGGTTGTGCTCTTGTGGAACGCACGAATTAACTAAAATCAAATCAACCACAGACCAACCAAAATATCTTCTGGTTTATATAAACACACTCAATCACGGTGCTGAAGGAAAATCAACAACCGCATCCTGTGATAAAGTGGACCTCCTGTTACTATGTCAGAGTTGATCATTTTCTAAGAAGTGCACCTCACGGAAGTGTTTTCTTCCTCCTGATACACTCTGATACACACCGTGTCACAGGTTACACCTTATTATTAACCCTTATTCATAATATACAGGACTGTTGGTCTGTTTTAGGTGTGTGAGGTGATTGTACAAAAACCTCAACCAACAACAGAAATCCAGCAGGAAATAAATAAAACTTTAAAACACTTTCTATAATTCAGAAAAAAAAATACAAAAAGGGTTTTTCCCTCTTTAGAACCTGTGATTATTTAATAATATGGGAAGTAGAGTGTAGATCAGCACCTTCTTATTGGTCTTGATGACTTGAATGACCTCATAGTAGACCTTCCTCCAGAGCAGCTCCTCCGCCTTGCGACCGTAATCCACCGGGTGCAAGAACATCAGCTTTACACACAGCTCACGCAGCCTGCAAGTTAAAAATAAACAAACAAATAAATAAATAAAGCTCAGAACAAATAAGGAAGGTGCTGAACCGGGTGAGCCGAGAGCGAGCCCTAAAGCGTTTACTTGTTCCTCAGGCTGATGTTCTCCGGTTTGAAGACCTCCCTGTACGACGACTTGCTGCCGATGATCACGTCCAGCTTGTGCACGGATTCGACCACGGCCCTGAAACAGAGACGCGTAAACACGTGTGAATAAATAAAGACATACCGATGGCAAAAAATATGTGCACCCCTGATCAGCGAAGCCATATTCGGTTCTTCCACAAACTGTTACAATCACGCAGTTGTACGGAATTTTTTTTTTTTTTTTAATGCTGTACAGTGTTTCCCGAACATAGAGTGTACTCTGGCAGGATGGCCAGGTCTATTTGAACAAACTTTTTAAAAAATCTGTCTGAGAGAACAACATCATTGGAGACTAGTAGCGGACAGTTTCCTCTCGCTTTATGGCTCCTGTATTCTGCTACCGCAAGAGCAGCGTACCGAGAGGCAATAAATTCACCGTAAAAATATTAAAAAGGGCGTACTGACAGTGACACATGCTGTGCAAAGAAACAAAGTTTAACACGGTGAACAGGCTCTTCTAAAATAAATAATAAAATTTTTTTTAAACAGCCAGACTAACTCTTAAAACTCAAGAGGCTCGGATCTGTGCGGCAACACGGCACTGGCCAATAACCAAAAATAAATAAATAGATAAATAACACAAAAAGAAAGTCCTGCCGTGTGTCGACAGATGAGGCTTCAGATATCGAACTGTGCATTTGAGTTTTCTGATACGTCTCATACTGATGTAGAACCAAAGTTATCATTACTTTTAAAATGCGTACATTTTTACGGCTACTGGAATATAGGAACGACGTTGCAAAAATGCAACTCAGATTATACAACTCATTATATATTATATTTGGTCACAGAATAAACACGAAAACAACCATAAAAACACGGGAACTTATGAATGTGACAATTTTTGTTTTTAATGTTTTGCTCAGTTATGTTTGTATAGTTGGTTAAAATGAAAATAAAGAAATAAATAAATACTGTTCATTATATCTTCTCTTGTGGAACACAAGAATGAACTCGCATCAACACGGACACGCTCCACAAATCTAGTGGAAAACCTTCGATGAAGAACGCCGGTTATTAAATGCCTTTTTATTCTGCTTTCGTAAAATCTACAGTATTTCGATCCTCATTAAATAAGCAAGGGCTTTAGATAATATTTAGGCATTATAGTTATTACTGCTGTTCTGCTTTTAACTCAGACATGAAGTGAATTAGAAAGTCAATGACCTTTGACAGCCGTCATGAGAGAAAGAAGTCGCTCGGGGGTTTATTAGAATTAAAATATTGATTAATTAAGTAAGTGACAAATGTTGGAAATCCTTGCATGTTGTGTATTAAATTAATTTTATGACCTTAATGATATTCAGACTCTCATTTGAGTAACTGATTTGAATGCAAAATGTTTATGATTAATTTAATAAAACAGGTTTTAACATAAGCAGCTAATTTTTTGTTTATTGGTGCTGATTTTATTCCTTTATATTTTAAAACATTTTGTTATACATTTAATACAGAAAATGTGTGACAAAGAAGCTACTTTTGATCCTAAAGTGGCCTAAAATTCTCAGAATTATGTCATTTTGGACAGGAGTAAGAGGTATTTATCAAGATTCTTAAAATAGGAAATCACTCCCGTCTCATCAGAATGTAGGAGAGCTCCGGAGCTGTCCTAACTGGTTAGGAGTAGCGAGGAAATGGTGTTCAGGCAGAGATGCATGCAGAGGAGAGACATTTTAGTAACATCATCCATGCCACACATTAAAATAATCATATTTTTATATACTTATATATTAAACTATTTGAATGTACACAACTGCTTATTTTATATTCTCTGTTATAAGCAGCACTTCATCACTTCATTAACATGGCATTTCCCAGTGTTTCACACTCCTCAGGCGTACATGCGGCAAACTGAATTATGGAGGCCAAACTGACAGGTGGCACTGATGCTTTCACAAATTGCCTCGCCTCATCTTTAGAGGTAAGAGTAGGGCAGAATTTTACTTTCATTATTTCTTTATATTTACTTCCTCCTCCGCAAGGAAACCGCTCTCATCCTCTCTCCAGTTTTGCTTTCTTTTCGAAATCATTTTGATTAGATTATGACAGTCCTACACAGCTCTAAACCGTGTCGAACTATTTCAATTTAACATGCAGACTTGGACTCGGTGTCGTAAAAAGTGACGTCAAACGCTTTCCTCAGCGCAGTTCTACTCCTAGTCAAAAGTAAGAATAGGAAGCTTTATAGATAACTTTTATGTCCTACACTCTCGACAAGGAGTAGGACTGTGCCGTAAAGTTGTAGGAAAGGCAGGAATATTTTCAGTTTTAAACGAACTTCAAATGAGCACGATTCTTACGAGCGATTCTGAGATGCTGAGTAAATCCGGGTCCTGGAGAGGTCCTGTTCTGGAGAGATGATTTTATACCTGCCCCAAAAAATGCCATTTTTCAGCATTATACTATCTCGCCTCAAACAATAATCATTTACAAAAAAAAAAAAAAAGCATGGATTGGGAATTATGAAGCATTAAGTATTATGAACAGTGTTATATGATGCTATCTGAGAATTCATCTTTTTCATCTTGGTGAGACACTTTTTAGCACCGATACCATGTTTTGGCCAGAAATCATTTACAAAATTAAACAATTTTTTTTGACAGCTGTGATGAAAGAAATAAATCTTTCCTCTAAGAGAAAGTGACTCTGGTGTTTATTAAACAGAAAATATTGATTAATTAAGAAACTAACAATATTGGAAATACTTGCATGGTGTGCCTTAAATTAATTTAATGACTTTAATGATATTCAGAGGCTCTTTTTTTTTATTTTACTAAATTAACATTAGCTCATGTTACTCGTAGTTGATTAACTGGTTTGAATGCAAAACGTTTCCGTTTAATTTAATAAACACGGGTTTTTCAATGTAAAGGTTAATGCTAGCTAAGGTATTAGTTAGCGAGCTAGCTGCTAATGCTAATGTGATGGACCAGTCTGCTAATCACAGCGAGTCTAATGCTAATGCTAACGCTATCACCCGGACACGGTGTGCTGACGGTGCCGGCGCTGCTGACCTGTACAGCCGCTTGATGTGCAGGATCTTGGCCTCGGGCTCGCTGTCCTGTCCCGGTCCGCTCATCCCTGCGGCTCCACGTTAGTACACTGAGGCGCTGATTCGGGCTCGCGCTCCTCCTCCTCTGGGGTTAGCTAGCAAGCTAACTAACGTCGGCCAACGGCGGCTGTACTAGCTAGCTCCCCGCTTCCTTCCACTACTTGAACAGACTCGCTGTGGTTCCTTATGCCGCTTGTCACAAGCCTCTTTACCCATCCGTTCGGAAGTCGGGCAAATGACGGACAAACCCGGGTTCGCCGTAGGTCAGCTGTCACGCCCCGGACTTGATTTGATGTTGTTCCCCGTTCCAGGAATCGTTCCGTGAGCGGCCATTTTTCCAACACCGACCGCTCAAGTCTCGCGAGATTTGCGGGTTTTTTTTTTTTTTTTTTTTAACCCCTCTTTCTCTCGCTCGCTCTCGCTTTTACAATGGCCACTCCAAGTATCGCGAGAGTTGTGATGGTTTCCACAAGTGATCGTTCAGATCTCGCGAGATTCGTAGGCCTTGCATTTAATTCCGTCTAAAAGATTGCATTACTGATTCTCGTTTTAAAATATTGCATTCACGGGATGCAAAGAGAATAGATGAAATGAATTAAATGATTACTTAAATTATTACGTTAAAATATTAAATGATGAAGGAACACATTTGTTTTTCATACATACTTAAAAAAAAAAAGACAATTCATTCTTTCATATATGTATAGAAATACAGTAATGTATACATAGAAATACAATTTGTTTCCTTCTTTTTTTTCTCTTTAGATTGCTAAAGAGCCGTCCTTAATCATGCTTAGAAGTGAAAGTTCGAAAAACATTTCTAATTTTTCCTGGTTAGACTGACGGTGGACTGTCCTAATCTCAAAATCATTTTTAAAAATGACATAATTATATTTTAGTTCAAAGAAAAAGATAAAACATCAGCCTGTTCATGGTTTGGTTGACCGTCACCTTCTGATAGGCCTCTTCATGTTTTTTGAAGATCTGTTAAGAACAACGCCCTCATGCTTCTCCTACTGTAGGTGTTGCTGCTCGTAAAGCTGCTAAAGCAAAGGCAGCAAAGTATTAATCATGTATTTATAGCTAAATAATAAACACATTTTGGTGCACACATTCTGTCACAAAAACTATGAGTGTGTATTGACTTTTTGAATTTCTGTGTAACATAATATTCCTGTAATTCTAATCTGTGTGAAATGCGTTCACATTAGTGACTCGGATACCTCAGATGTCATCACACCTCAGCTTTAGGGAACAAAAGGAGTTCCAGTGACGGGCGTAAGCTGGCAGCCAATCAGGGCACAGACCGACAGAGCGGGCAAAAGTCCAATGTGATTAAATGTAAAGAAACGACATATTACTTTCACTAGCATTATTACAGTGTATAAAATCTAAATAGTGGACACCATTTTAATCCCACAAAATACCAACAATACTGAGTTAGTGATGAGGCTTTTGTAGCAGATGTGAGATAAAATTGTTTTAAAGAGACTCTTCAAGTCAAAGAGAGACTTTTTTATTGTGCAGAATAAAAACTGATACCATCAAGGCAGAACGTTTTTCTCAGTACACTGGAGCCATGATCGGACTGCCTGATTTACATCTGAAACGCCGGCCTCCCAGGAACTCCTTTAATGGCCCAAACGTGGAAATGGCTTGGAGTGAGGTCAGGGCTTGTATTTACTAAGTGTCTCAGAATCACTCGTAGGAATCGGGCTCAAAGTTCATTTAGGACTGAAAACGGCAGAGTAGGACGTAAAAGTTATTTATAAAGTTTCCTATTCTTTCGACAAGGAGTAGGACTGTGCTGAGGAAAGCGTGTGACGTCACTTTTTATGACATTGAGAGTCGTAAAGTGGGTGTACAGGTTTTTGTAGTTTTAAATAGTGGAAAGCAAAATGCTGAAATCAGCGGCAGTTGTGTGAGAACTTTATTTCCCACACAGACTAAACTTAGAGATGCGTGACTCGGCTGCATGACGTTATCCTAAATCAGTCTTCTCCAATCCCAACTGTTTAAAGCCCCAATAATAGAGCTGTGTAGGATCGTCATAATCTGATCAAAATGATATCGAAAAAGAAAGTCAAACTAGAGAGAGGATAAGAGCGTTTTTTTGCTCGCGGAGGAGGAAGTAAATGTAAAGAAATAATGAAAGTAAAATTCTGCCAACAAATCCATAATTGCAGTTTATTTTTCGTTGATTTCATGCTGTGTGATGGGGAAGTGTACTGTATGAATCTGCACATGATCTGCGGTGCTGTAAGAGCAAAGATTAATTTATTGTTTCCAACATTGTCGACTGAATCCCTGTTTCAAAGCTGCACATCTTCAATTTCACAAAAAACTTACAGTATCAGTCACCTGCATGCGACTTGTTCGTTAAATAATTAGTTACATACCTATTTCAAGAATCTTGATAAATAGCTCTTACTTCTAATCCTGAAAGTAGGACCAAAATGGCGTCATTCTGAGAATTTTTGTCCACTTAGGAGCGATTTCCTACTCCCTGATGCTTAATAAATACGGCCCAGGATGTACGGGGGTTGTGGAAATAACTGCAGGTGAGTTCCTGTAATGTGCAAGTGGTGTTCGTAAATGATTGTGTGTACAGTTCCCAGAGCCGGGATCATCATTCACAAAGTATGGTCTCCTTTAAAAAACGGTTGCATCATTCAAATGTTTAACTATGGCTCATCTTTCATAAAAAACACTTTTCATAAAAGAGTCTCATCTTCCATTCACCAGAAATTTCATCACAGTCAAGTCCCGGTTTGACTTGAACACCCCCTCGTTTCTGTTCTAGATGGATACTAGATAGACAGAACAATCAAGACGTAGATAGAGAGACAATAGACACCTTTACATCATGTTAAGATAAGAATTAATTTTTATTCATCTTATTAATTTCATCTCTATGATTCACCCACCCCAAAATATAAATACCTGCTTATTCCAAAGAAAAGAAATAAATAATTTAAATAATAATTTAAATAAATAAATAAATAAATAAATAAATAATGGAAATTAACACACTATTGTCAACTGCATTAAATAAACTTAAATGTGAGAATAGCAATCCCAATCATTATTACGTTAATAATAATAATAATAATAATAATAATAATAATAATTACAATTTAATAACCAGAATATCAACATTCATATCAAATCCATACACATAAGCAACACTCCAAATTGATCACTCTTTCCATTAATATATTTATACGTATGTATATGTACAAAAAAAAGAAGAAGGGAATTAAATCCCCAAGTGTCTGCCCTTTTCATAATAGATAATTTTTCGGGGTGGGACTTATGGCTTGTCAAGGAGAATGGATATGACTTTCTTATGGCTGACGAAGGTCAAATGAAGATTTCGCAGAGGGAGGCACATCACGGGAACTCCATTCATTTCCAGGGATTAAAGATAAAATAAATAATTTAAAACCAAAAACAATAAAAAGCAGGGGAGAGGGTGTGATGGGGGTGTTGTGGGGGGGGGGGGGAGGGTTGGTGTACAAAAGGTCAATAGAATAAACTGGGACGGTAAATATCTTGAGGGGTCGGCCTTATAAACAGATTCGTCTGCAGCTCAAGGCGAGCCTACACACACACACACACACACACACACTGGAGCACTGAAAACACCCAGCTGTAAGAACCACCAGCTATGAAGATGAAAATTAATCAGAAATATTGGTATATTCCGTATATAGATAATATATAGATATGTACAAACATTGCTTTGTCACCTAGAAACTATTACAAAATGCCCCAGTCAGTGAGAAAATGGGTGCAAGCTCGAGGTGTGTGGCAGAGTAATGGTGATGCATCATACGTCTCAGACTCCGTATGGTAAGTCTGTGCAAAAAAGTGCTTCCAAAGACACCTGCCTCGAAAATTGCCACTTCGTTACCAAAAAAAACAAGAAGAAGAAGAAGAAGAAGAAGGAGAAGAAACGTTTCCTCATCTCGGACAAAATACATTCTGTACAATGCATATATAAACAGACTGTATGTACATGTCCATATAATATATACTCATACATAGTATATACACAAACACTGTACACACACTGTATATACACACATTCACCCACTACACAACATTATTTCAACTGCAATACATACCTGCAATTGTTTAAAAAAAAAAAAAAAAAAAAGAAAGAAAGGAAGGATGAAAGAAAAATGTTCAGGCTGCTCAGGCCATAAAGTCCAGAAAAGTTAAAGTTACAGTTATGTCCAAATCCAGTGAAGTCTTGATAAAACAAGAGACAAACGCTTCCTTATTCGGTATTTTCAGTATCGGATCATTTGTAAATGAAAGAAAAATTAATCCGTCCGTGTGGGACGTGTCGAAGTCGGGGGAACAGGTTAAAACGACAAAAAATCCAAAGAAACTTGCTTCTCGAGTGTTTTTTTTTTTTCACATCAAAGTCTAACCGAAGCACGTGTGAAAGTGTGGTATGAATAAATTAAAAACAAATAAATAAATAAATAAATAAATAAATAGGTAAATCATTCGTTTCCACTCTGCGTCATGCCTCACAATCGGTCCATCTATGCATATTTAAATGCCACGGATGAAGAGACACAAAAGCACAGAGAGGCGTCATGAGCAGAAGGAACCTGTGGATGTCGTGTCGTAGAAGAACAGCACCTTTTGAAACACCCATGGAAACGTCTCCTTCCATCTGGATGAGATGTTCACATAGTTCCTTTAGAGACGTTTAAAAAAGTATTTCTCAAACTTTTGAACAACAGATGGAGATCATCTTTTCCTGTACGCACATCCAGAGATGTGGTTTGTTTGTTAATTTGTTTTTTTTTTCCTGTTTTTGTGGTAAAAGCTGAAAGCTGAAAAGTCCTAAAAAGTCAGAGAAAGAGCAGGAGACGAAAGGTACCTACAGTATGTTCTCTTTGGGTCGGCTGGGGCTCTGATTTTCAGAGCCTCAGTTTCCTCTGTGTCAAGCGAGCGAGTCGCGAGACAGCGCCCTGGCGTTAAAGCCGCGCCATCCCGAGGACGGTCCTAGCTGAGGCGTCCAATTAGATTCCAGATTGTCCTCCACAAAGCTGTGCGATTGGCTGGTGAGAGAGAGACGGGATACAAAGAAAAATAGTGGAGAAAAGGGATGCAGAAGAAATAGCGAAGAAATCACTGCTACTTCATAGAGAAGAGATGGACCGACTACCCTGCGCTTAAGTTATGAAGCTTAATGTTTTACCTGAGGCTCTTATTCCTGTTACTGAGGTATATCACCGTCCAGAGACCCTGTAGACCGTGTTCTTTCAACCAGATCTTTAAAGACGTCTTTTGTTATTACTGGATTTTCTTGTAATGATTATAACCATCAAACTAAGGCTCTTGGGGAAACCAAAGGTAATCAGTCCATTCTCTTCTCTCAACTCAAAGCTTAAAATCTTTAGAATTACAGTTTAAGATATGAACTGTTCTCTTTATTGTACAGCTCATCTTTGAACCCATATTCATCTTTCAGCCTGTTATATTCTTTTTTCTTTTCTTTTTACAATCTACACTCAGTTCCACAACAAACACGAGCCCTATTAGGCCTACAGGCTTATAACATATTCGTTATAAAAGACATTTCAATGCGTGCTCTATTAGATAAACCAGGTCTTGTCATGAGTATGACGATAGAACAGGTTTAACATGAAAACATAAATAAAATGGATATGAAAGATAACGAAAGCTCCAGACATGTGAAGTGATTCTATACACTAGATTAAAAAGAGTTTTACTTCTCAAAGAAATAGTTTGAGTAATCAGAGGTGCCAACATTTATAGTTGCTATCTAAATCCTTGCTAACATACTATAAGGTATTTAGCTATAAATCAGCGTTCAGAACAAGTGAAGGGGAAAGGACGGAGGATGTAAAAGATGAGCATTTGTTTCTGAAAGTGATGACTTTCTCTTCACAGACTTTATTCCGGTGAAATTTGACGTGCAAATTCATAAACCCCTGCGGAAACCATGAACGAGGGGTTTATCTTACTGGATGAAAATACGCATTTGTTGTTTTTTTACAAAATACGTTTTGTTTCCTTCCTGTTTCTTTGGCAGATACCTAGGAAAAAAACAACAACTAGCCATCCTGGCCATTGACATTCAGTAGTACTGTGACAAAGTTTTGACCCCCCCCCGCTTCTTAAATCAAATTAATGAAATGGGAACAAATGTTTTACCGAGACTTTCTGCAAAGTGCCTTAAGATACAATTAAAAAAAAAGTAACAACCTCAGCAGCAACCTCATTTCCCCTCTCGTCTGTTACAACCACGCAGCATTCGGCACCTACTGTATAGTATACTAATTAGCCTGATCCAGCCTGATCATCTGTCACCATCCACCTGTTTCTCATTGGTTCATGCCTTAAGTTAGATGTTTATTTATTTATTTATTTTTTTACACTTGAATGACTCAAAGGTTACTATATGGCTTAACAAACAAAAAACATACTGAAACTGCTTAGGTACAGTGCCTAGAATAAAAAGAACCAGAGACAAAAACTAGCCAAAAAAGTGATAGTTGTGATTCGCATCATTGATTAAAAATTGCCAAAAAAGAATGAGTTTAAAAAATCCTTCAGGACTATTCCTCAAGATTACATTAAAAAAACAAGAACGTCTGGCTGTTTGGAGGGGGGGGGGGATGGGCAAGACTTTTGCATGGTACTGTATGTTAAGGTTTTCATTTTTTTATTTGCTTTTTTATTTTATTTTTTTCGGTAAAAAAAAGATTTATACCGTAAGGCATGTTATGATTTAGTTTGTACAGTTAGTACAGCACCTCTGTATTATCATAACTGAAATGTTTACTATCGGCTGAGCTACTTTAAACTAGTGCCTACATAAAAAAGTACTTGCAATCACACTTATTAGTGTCAAACCCTACACCAGTGAATATAATATAAATATACTATGTATTGTAAAATGCAAGGGGGTAAAATGCAAAACTATACATTTATTCCGTTATTGGCCTGCTGTTGTATTTTGTTATGAAGACCATCTGACAGAGACCACCTCGTGAAACACCGAACATCCGGAGGAGCAATGAACAGCATGGCAAGACAAATGGACAACAAGGATTTTGGGGTGAAGGGGTAAAAGGGGTAAGAGGGTAGGAGGGTTAATGAGAGGCAGTGCTATGAAACACTTCTGATTTTTGTTGTTGTTGTTCTTTATCTATAGCACCAGTTGATCACACACAGGTTCTGAGATTGAGAAGAGAAAAACATTGCACAAGTCCACTGAGGCAGCTTCCTTCATTTCATTTCAAATCTCGAAGATCAAGAGCACTTCTTGTTAAGCGTGATGTTAAAGTCTAAAAGAAAAAACAAAACAAAACAAAAAAAAAATTCTTCTGCTTTAAAAGAAACTGAAAATGCTTCCCTGTTCCAGATCGCAACATCGTCCAAGTCACTTTAGCGTGAACAAGCGAGAAGCGAGATGTGAAATGGAAACATGTTGTTGAGATTGTTATTCTGTTGCTTGTTTGAAAACCCTGTTGAAGAATGCAGAGAAGGCACTAAGGAAGCCAGACGACATGACAATACGAGCGTATCTGCTTCAGAAGGCCTTGAAAGCTGGCGTTTTCTGAACAGGTTTAGACCTTTTGCCCACTTTTTTTTTTTTTTTTTTTTAGAGAATTAGGTCTTTTTATTTTTCCACAGCACTCAAAAGGTCAGTTACCCAGTTGATTGTTTAAAAAAAAAAAAATCAGGAATTCAGATCATTCATAAGAATCACCTATATTTGGTTCACTGGACACCACCTTATGATGTCATTTCAGAGGAATAAATGACGGAAAGCTGTGTGTTTTTTTTTTTTTTTTACATTAGTCAAAAGGAAATGGGATTCATCCACTGGAGAGCCCTTTAGTAGTTTGGTGTGGATGGTGTAAAGATGAGTGCCTCCCAATAAAGATGTGCCTCATGCAGGAAAAAAAAATCGATGAAAAAAGGGCAGAAGTAAGGGATGTTAACATTCTTCATTTGAATTGTCGTAGCGCCGTTAGAGACCTGGTCGCCCTGCTTCTTATCCGCTTCCCATGTTTGATGCTGTTGTGGTCCCATTAGCCATAGAGACTTTTTGGTTGGCGCACATCTCTCCATTCCAGCTGAGGTGTGTATGAAGTGGGGATTGGGTGGGAGAAGCTACTTTTGGGGATGGGCCTCCGTTCTGGGGCGGGTTGTCGGAGGAGATGTCCGAGGGAGAGACTCCAAAGGCAGGAGCGGCGCTCATTTCTCCTCCGCCAACACTCACACCGGGGTCTGGAGAACCCAGGGAGGGAAGCTGCTCTTCCTAGCAAGACAAAGAGAAAGAAAGAAGGGGGAGGGAAAGAAAAATAGTGGAAAGAAAGGACACAAGGAGCATTTGAAGGACAGAAGGTGGATGAAAACATAATACGGGGAATGGGGGGAAGAATACAATGGAAGAAAGTTTCAGAATCAAAGAAGATAGAAGGAGAGAGGGAAGAAGATAAGGAAAAGGAGGGATGGACAGATAAGGTCACAAGGGATAGGAAAAGTAGCGGGAAGGGGAAAAAGAGGAGAATGAGTTACACGGCCGAGGTATGGGAAACATCCATAAAAATGCTCCAGAAGGGAGAAATGAAAAGGCACATAGAAAGAGAGAGAAAACGAGAGGCAAGAAGAGAGACAGAGAGAGAAAGAGAGAGGGGAATGACGGGGGGATTAAAAATCTGGGGTTGAAATACAAGGTCAGTCGAGCAGGTTTTGCTCCCCTCCTTTCCTGATGCTGCACTGTGCAGATGAGAAAGGAACGTGGTACAATAAATATTACACTAAGATAAACATAAGAAATTAAAACAGCTTGCTTACAAATCTAAAATTCTATATTTTGGAATTCTAAAAAAAAAAAAAAAAAAGCAAATGCTGATAATTTTGCTGTGCAGGCATGATAGTGGCAGAAACCTTTGTGAGAGAAACATCCAGTGAGACAGAAAAAGTTATAATGTACTTAATGCTTATGTTTAGATAAAAGAAATTGCTGATAAAGATATATTTTCTTAAAGATAAAAGATAAGTTTAAAGATAAAAGACTAATCTTATTTTGCTTTTGGTTTATATCCTACTAAATACTGACTCCACTTAATCATATTATACAGCAGGGTGCAAAATCTGAAATCCACTCACAATAACTGTTTTTAGTCCATCCCTATGGAAAATGAACATAATTGGACTGATTTCTTAATTTTGGTTGAAACTGATTTTAGCAAACGTGAAATATAGATTTGTTTAAAAAATATCACATTAAACCTAAGCCTTTGTTTTAGATCAATATTATTATCTCTACTAAAACCTCTGCTCTTCTTCTTCTTCTTCTTCTTCTTATTATTATTATTATCATCTAACCATTATGTATTATCTCTAAAACGCCCTGGCGGGCACTAATCAAGTTCAAGTGTTATTATATTTTTTGAGGAGAAATTACAAAGTGCACAACATGGGTCTGGAGAATGTGTGTCTATGGAGCTTAATTTGCTTGAATGTAGAGTGACCATGATAATGTCCTAAATTCTGTAATCTGGTTGGACAAAATGACACAATTAGTACATATGACCACAATATCAATGGACCAGGTTTTTTTTTTGCAGAATGCTGGACTGATAAATTTATTCTTAACTTTGCATTTAACTTTAAAATTTTAGGTTTATTCTAATCATTCTTTATAATTTTGTTGCCTTACTTCAGAAGTTGCAATAATACAATTAAACTATTTCTAAATTCTACAAAAATTTCTCTGAAATAAAAAAAATAGATAAGTACTTTTAATTGCTGAATCAGATTAGAATATAGAGATTGGCGAGCCAGCCAGGAGTGAGAATATCTCATGTCGAGCTTGTAGATAAAGTCTTTGGCCAATATCTATTTTGAGAGTTACTGTATAGTTTTTTGGTTAAATTTTGTTGAAATTCTTCTGGTTGAAGGTTTGCAGAAAAAAATGGAGCTTGAATTGTTAAATGAGAAATAATAAAGTTAGAGCTGTGGGTAGTTTAGGTAGTATTGTACTGCAGTTGTGTCATTTAAGTTCTTCTGGTTTCCTCCTGATCCATCTCAGGTCTAATTACTTCTGGTCTTTCTTATCTTATCAGTTTTAAGCATTTTCCCCATGTTTCTCATTTTTCCTGTTGCTATAGATTTTATAGTTTCAATTTGATTTTTCTAGCTTTTCTCTTTTTAAAATTTGTTGACTTGATTTAAAGCTATGCCTGCGTTTTGATAATTCTCATATATTCCCTGCTGTTTAAAAAACTACACGGAAATTATATAAAAACAGAATATGCAATTTCATATTAGGATTTCCCAAACATATTTGTTTCTTGTAGACTAAAACCTTTGGACACCACTGTGATTAAGAGAGTACTGTTTAAATGCTACGGTCTGTCATGGAGCAAAGCGAACAGCAAAACACGAAAACTATTTAAACTAGGATTCATATGTAATATTTATACCAGACAGATAGTGTTTATTTACTCATAAAATTGATTAGTTTAAACATTTTAGTTTTTTAAAGCAATATTTTACCTTTATATATCATGTCTAGATTTGGGAGATTTTGTTATTTACCTGCTCATGAGTTTGTAAAGAATTTCAAAAAACTGTAATGAATAATTTAAAAACAGTGCAAATAAAGACAAAACAAAAACTAGGTCAAGGCATAATATTATAACCTGCTCAAAAAATTAAGGGAACACTCAAAATCACACACTAGATCTTAATAAATGTATTACTCAAGTTGAAAATCTTTACTTATGTACATTGTATAATTTATTCAGAACAAAATCACATAATAGCAGTGAATGAAAACTAAAATGGAGCCCATGGAGGGCTGTATACAAAATCAAAATGGAAATTTATAATCACAGGCTCATCCGAGTTGTGTGAATTTCAACATGGCAGCTCATAATGTGACACAGAAGTGTGTATGCTGCTGTGTGCCTGTGTGCACTGCCTGCATTGTCTGTGCATGCTTCTGATGAGTTGGAAGACGGTGTCCTGAGGATCTCCTCCCAGAACTGAATCGGGACATCATTAAGCTCCTGGACAGTCTGTGGTGGTGCTTGATGGTGTTGGAACGTGCGGGACAGTCAACGGCATTAATGCCTTAGTCGTCCAGGAGCTACCTACACACTCTGGCCACAAGAAACTGGGAATTGTCATGCACAAGGAGGAAACAAGGCCAATGGCTCCCTCCAAGGATATGTCTCCCCAGACCATCACTGATCCATGACCAAACCAGTCATGGTCAATGCCATAGTGTCCCCAGACTCTTTCACACTTCTCACATGTGCTCAGTATGAACTTGCTCTCATCTGTTAGGAGGACGGGGAACAAGTAGCGGACCTGCCAACTGTGGTTGGAAACCTTGTCTGATTCCTCTCAAGGTTTCTTCCTATTGCCATCTCAGGGAGTTTTTCCTTGGCACTTGCTCATCAGGGACATACAGTACTTATATAATATTGATTTATACATTTCATATTAGTTTCCCTAATTTTATTTTGGATTGTATAAATATGCTTCGCAACAATGATCATTGTTAAAAGTGCTATATAAATAAAATGTGAATTAAATTTAATTGGTATTCTCTCGTGAATGCCGATCGAGGTGTATAGTGCAGGGCTGTGAGCACAGGTCCACCTAGGTGGAATCAGGCCCTCGTGCTACCCTTTTGAAGGTCCTTCCAAAAGATGCACACCATTAACCTGATGGAGGTCATTTTATAGGGCTCTCGCAGTGTTCCTCTTTGTAAAAAGGAGGAGATATTGATCCTCCTTCTACGGTCCTGTACAGCTCTCCTGGTGTAACAGCCAGTTTCCTGGTATGTCCTTTATGCTCTTGAGATCATGTTGAGAGACACAACCTTTTGTACTCCTGCTTGTATGGTTGTGCCATCTTGGAGTAATGGGACTACCCGAGAAACCTGATTGTGCTGCAGGTACTCCCTCATGGTAGCATTAACGACAAGGACACTAGCAAAACACAAACCTTGAGAAGAATCAGTCGGGAAGGATAACAACGATGCAAAACCATTCCGTTTTTAAGCGTTGACTTGCCTTTACCTCTCCACTGAATCTGTCTTCACTTTCATTTGCAGGTTCATAATCACTTATGCTTCCTAAATGGATAGGTTGATGTCCCTATAAGAGTTAACTGCCTCTAACCACCTTCACGCTGTTATACAGTACTATGATGATTAAGTGCTCCCTTAATTTTTTTTGGTGCAGTATATTTAACCATGTGACATCTGTTGGCAATGACAACTGCAAAAAAGCAAAGCTGAATAGTGAATAAAAAAAAAAAAAAATAATTCACCACCATCTATTTATAAACCATTTGCGTAATGTCAACATGGCCAATTACTCTGTAATCCGATTAGAGGTAGGAGGTTTAGTAATATAATAAAACTGGAGTAAATGTCAGTGGCAGTGTGACGTGTAGAGGTGATTAAATTCGTATATCACAAAATCCTAATCATGTTTTACAAACTGATTATTAATAGCTTTTTCAATTAATAGATTTGACATGGACAATCATATCCGGGTCAATTAAACCAAAAAGTGTGTGTGTGTGCACATGTCTGTGTGATATACAGTGTTTTTGGCCTTAAACTCTATTCTTACCTACACAGGCGAAGCCCAAACCAGAGTTCATTTAATACATAAAACAAGTTTAGTGAGCGTGTCGTCAAATTCGGTCCTTTTCAGTGAGGTCTGGATTATAGCAGTAAGGAAGGAAACAACTGAGTTAAAAGGCTGATCAATTCAACAATCATCTTAAATATTAACACTACAGTTTAAAAGGGTGTTTATTGTTTACAGGAGATAAACATGACATAAGCATGGAAATATGCGGCTCCATGGTGTAGTAAATGATTCGCATACTTATTCATGTTTATCGCAGAATGAAGAATGATGCGATTGTGTATGTCTTACACAGCTTTTAGAGCAGCATGTACTCACTTTGTTGAAATTGCTGATTTGATTTGAACTCAGCTTCAACTTCATGGTATGACTTTACGAATGAGTTTTTTTTTTTTTTTTAATACACATTGTATGTTTGATTTCAGACTATTACATTAGCAAGAAGCAAGCCTTGCTAACATAACCCAGTCTGAATTAAAGTGCAGCACTGATGTCGTTCATCATTTCTGAACGACAATTTTTCCTTTGGATAACAGAATGCACAATTTGTTTTCTCTTCTCAATCAGAACCTTTGAAATGATATTTGAGAATGGAAGGAATTGAGGAAATTACACATGAGTCAGTGCATAGGAGCTATGGGCAGCACTAACGACAAGGAGATGTTGGTTGATGAGGACAACAGGACTGAAGGATGTGTCTCTGTCAGAGCTCGGTCCTAATTACAGCTCATACAAGGGTCATTAACTTTGGACAAATTGTGACTGAGGAGTCCACAGATGTCATCTCCTGTGGTCGAGCTGGGGTTCTCTGCTAGTCAGAAGTAAAATCTCTGTATATACCAATGACATATTAAAATGAAGAAATACCTTATACACATACACAAACCCATGATTTTATCCTAGTTTACACTTATTCCCACATATAGTCACCCAGTTCCTTTCCATGTCGAAGCAAAGCAACAGCACAGCACTTCCACCAACACAGCGTCACTCAAACCACCGAACAACAAATGCACAAGCCATACAAACACGTACACTCACACACACACACACACACACACAAACATGCATGTACGCGATGCACATCGTCAACCTCGTCCGGGCAGTATTGAGACGGATACGGAGATTTCCCAGAATTCCCTTCATCTAGTTCAAAAAGCAGCGGTGAAGTAGATGACGGCGTGGTAATGAAACCTTTTCCCACCCTGAATCATAGCACATGCCCTATGATTGTGACTGTGGCATGTGTGTGAGAGTTTGTGTGTGTGTGTGTGTGTAGCAGTGGTGGAAAGTCAGTTTATCTATCTACTATATAATGCATTATTGTACTTTTTGTATGTTTCATGTGAGTCTGTTTTACAGTTTGTTATCCACCAACAAAATATCTGTTTCAGATTTTCATCAAACATTGACGTTGGCTCCATAATCAATCAGGTAATCAGACAGTGACGGGGTGGGGCAGGGGCAGGACCATAACCGAGGTTAAAATGCACAACCAGGAGTAATAGAGTGCATCAGAAGAACTCTCAGAGTTCTAGAAAACCTGCACCAACAAAAACAGGGCTTCTCCACCCAAACTTTAACCACATGCAGTTCAGTTAAATAAGTGAGCAAGTAATAAGTAATTGATTCTTGTTTTCTTATATATATGAAATATGAACTACTGAAATTCATTTAAATAAAAAAAGTTTTGTTTAACTTTAGTTAATTTTTAACTTCAGTTCACCCGTCCCGGTGTCAGGAAGGGCATCCAGTGTAAAACCTGTGCCAAGGCTTGTGCGGATCGGATGGTCAACTGTGTCAATCCCTCAACGGACAAAAGACAGAAATGATAACAAGGATAAATCACCTAGCCTGTTATTTATTCTTAAAATCAATGTAACGTCTTTGTATTTTGTCAAAAGCCCAGTTCCAATTGTTGCTACAAATTGTGAAATTGCGGATCGTCATGGCTCTGATGTGCTACGGTGTGGCGGCAGAGCTAAAGGCAAAATACGCTAGCTGTAAATAAAGGCGTGGAAAAGCTGACAATTCGTTAGGGTAAAATCACAGGTGAGGTTCATTACTTACGAATAGGACTACAAGGGTCTACAGATATCTACAGAGAAACCAGAGGCAACCAACACAGTGTTACGGGTGATATTATACTGTATACACACCAACCAGCCATAACATTAAAACATACATTATGCCCATAATGTGTAGGTTCCACTTGTGCAGCTGGGGCTTGACTTTAAAAGTCCCGTTGGGGGCTGGAACCAGGATGTTGGCAGCAGATCCTTTGGGTGCTGTGGGTTGTGGGGTGGAGCCCCCGTGGATCAGACTTGTTTGTCCAGTGCATCCCATGGAAGCATGATTGGATTGGGATCTGGGAGTTTGGAGGCCGGCTTCACAACCTTGAACAATCTTTGCCTGCTATAAGCCTCATACACGACAAGCTGTGATGCACTGGATAATATCCTTTCTATCGTGGCCAGCATTGACTTTTTTTCAGCAGTTTGTGCTTCATTGGCTTTTCTGTGAGATTAGGCCAAACGTTTTGGCCTTTGGTCCCCACCAGCCTCCAGTATGGACAAATGAAGCCAGGCAGCTCCTCGAATATCCACTGGGAGGTGGATGTTAACACGCCCAACTTTACAACAGAAATAACGGTTTTGGTCTCAGTTACCAGATTTCCTGTTCATGACAACTGCACAGCGGGTGAAGTCATTAGTTAAAATTACTCTAAGCCATGTAATTATGCATAATTCGGGGTGTGGCTAATTTAAGAGACAGCTGCAATGTAGGTGTCAAACTGCTAGTTTAACTTACCACCATAAATGTAGGAGTAGACATGCCAGGTTCTGTTAGCTCTGCCCATTTGCCGATTTATGGATTTTCCAAGATTTGGGTGGAGCTGCCAAGATGGTCGGCAATCAGAGCACCCACAGATTCTTTTTATACAGTCCATGCTTACCACAGTTATAGATGAGCCTTGGGTGCACATGATCCTGTCATTGGTTTACTGGTATGGCATTTACTTGGTAATCAATGTTATTCAGTTCACCTGGAGGTGAGGTTAGTGTTGTGGCTGATTGGTCAGATCAGTCCGCCCACTGTTCACAAACTTGTGGATGTTACTAATTTCAAGAAGTTTATCACAATTATAAAAAAGAAATAAAATAAATACAGGACGAAAAAATATTAAAGCTCACTTACCAGTGATACAATCCTGGTGCTTAAACCTCCTCGCTGTCAAACGTTTGTAGCCGGAAACCAATGCACATCACTAAGCATCACCCCAACAGACCCAGGTATGACGCGATCCTACTGTACGACTCGTCACAATTTTGAATTCGAGGACAATGTGGAAACTGGGCTTGCAGAATTGCTGTTATTGGCTAGATAATCTGTTTGCACAGATGGCCATCATGAACAGGGCCCTAATAATACCCCTTATAATAAAATTTACCTAACCACTGATTGGGTGTCAATCACCTCTTGATTACATATTTACTCACCCCCACCACATTTTTACTTAAACCATGACTCTCTTCACCGGGTTATAGTCTGTACTATTAGAAAATAGACCCTTTATCGTGTAGATCAGGGCCCGTATTCACAAAGCTTCTTAGAATTCTCCTATCTTAGCTTAAAAAGTCCTAGCTGGGAGTCCTAGACTAAAAGTGATTTAGGAAACTTCTCAGAGCTACTCT
>JAQQZT010000019.1:985970-1003193 GCA_030068275.1 Clarias platycephalus | reverse complement strand
CTATCTCACCTACTGATACCCCTATCTCACCTACTGATACCCCTATCTCACCTACTGATACCCCTATCTCACGTACTAATACCCCTATCTCACGTACTAATACCCCTATCTCACGTACTAATACCCCTATCTCACGTACTAATACCCCTATCTCACATACTAATACCCCTATCTCACGTACTAATACCCCTATCTCACGTACTAATGCCCCTATCTCACGTACTAATACCCCTATCTCACCTACGCTTTTCGCGCGGTGGCCGTAAGTACGGTTCATCATGATTCACCGCGAGTTTTGACACAGTGATTAGGTTTCCTCGAATAGTCAAACCGCATAGGTGAGATGGGGTATAACAGCAGGAATAACAGAGGGGGCGGGTTATTGGGGGCTTGTAGTACAACTTTTAAACATACACTAAGAGAATGGGACTGCTGTCTGGCTCACGGATTACATAAATTGTCTGAATAACAGATTACATTTTTGAAAAAGTAACTAAAAAACTGAGTACAGTGGAACCTCGGATTACGAGTAACGTGGTTTACGAGTGTTCTGCAAGACGAGCAAAGATTTTAAATAAATTTTGACTTGAAAAACGAGCAAGTCCTGGTTTACGAGCACTAAGTATCATCAAATATCATGTGATATGCATTTATTTTTGTGTCTTTACTTCGCTTTAGTACTTTAGTGTGCTGCAACAATGGTTCCCGCAAAGAAAAAGTTGCAAAAGGAAGGAAGTCAAAAAAGAAATCATTAAGATGCGCGAGCAAGGTACATGAGTGGCCGACCTCGCAAGGTTTTATAAAAAGTCTACGTCAACGATATGCACAGTATTAAAGCAGAAAAGAAATAACCGGACTAGATGCAGAAAAAGGAGTCACGCGGATATCAAAGCAGCGGCCCCGTCTCTTGGATGATGTAGAAAAGTTGCTTCTCGTGTGGATAAACATGATACCTTGACTGAGCAACTTATCTGCGAAAAAGGCAAAGAACTTCGCCGACCTTGTAAGCAAACTGTCAGGTATGTCGACAGAAAATGTAGAAGGTTTTAAGGCAAGCAGGGGCTGGTTTGATAACTTTAAGAGGAGAAATGGCATCCACGGTGTTGTGAAGCACAAAGAGACTGCGAGTTCAGACGCTAAGGCAGCTGACGCGTTCGTTTCCGAGTTTCATAAACTCATGGTTTCTGAGTGTTACCTGTCGCAGCAAGTTTTTAACTGCGACGAGACTAAGCTGTTTTGGAAAAAAATGCCAAAGAGGACTTACATTACAGCAGAAGAGAATGCATTGCCGGGTCACAAGCCCATGAAAGACCGACTTATGCTCTTGTTTTGTGCTAATGCAAGCGGGGATTTAAAAATAAAGCCCCTACTTGTGTATCATTTCGAAAATCCACGAGCCTTTAAAAAATGCAAAGTGCAGAAGAGCCAGTTAAATGTTATGTGGAGGTCCAACAGCAAGGCTTGGGTCACCCGTATCCTGTTTGTGGAGTGGATCACCGAGGTTTTCTGTCCTGAAGTGAAAAACTATCTTTTAGAAAAAAATCTGCCACTCAAAAATCTTGCTGGTTATGAATAATGCTCATGACAATGCAATGTTCCATTTCCATGAGATTCTTTAAAGGAGGCAACAGCCGGTGTCATTAGATAGGTTCCTGGTAAGAGTTACCCAAAAAGAGAAAGAGGCTGGTGAGCCAATTCTTATACTTGCTAAACTCGAGTCAGCTAAAACAATCTAACCTGGCTCTCAAGTCATTTGTACATTACCTGTCGATAATTCCTTTAATCTGGGAGTCCTTCTCCATCTGCTGTAGCCTCAGCCTCCTCTCGCTGTCCTCCAGCCGGTTTTGATACTGCAGCAGGATCTTGCTGGTCTGTTGCTCCTGAGTGATTAGCCTCCGCTCGTACTCCTCCAGCTTGCGATGGGACATCATCAGACGCTCCTTCAGAGAATGAATCTCCTCCTCATACTCTCGTACCTGCATCAATCGTAATGAATTTAAACAGTTAATAAATTGATAGATTTTGTCTAACACTTGAACTTGGACAGTATAAACAAGTCTAAGTGTTATATCACGTTTTATCTCTGCTGTGTGGTTTGTCACTGAGGAAATGTAAATTAGGCAATATTAACCCTAGAGACTCATGTGACACCCACAGAAGTGCACAAGAAGCCAGGTCCCACATTCCGCTACTAAAAGATCTACATGATATTGAGAAGTTGAAACCTAACTGCAGATCATTCAAAATTACTCAAGAATGAACTAGCTAGTTAACTATACGTAAGGGAAACAGCTGTATTCATTTTATTAGCTAACAACAAACATTAGGATTTAGAAAAGCTATCACCGAAATGAGTACGGGTTCCATTTTGACTTTGGTTCCTCTTCCACATGTCAGGACTTCTTTCTCATGACATCTTATGGAGTTTTCCCTTGTCACTGTCACCTGTGGCTTCTTCTTTAAGTACAAACTGATAAAGTTATGAATTGTACATTTTAAAATGTATATCCAGAATTTTTTTTTGTAAAGCCGTTAAAGGTTCTATACAAATTTAATTGAAAGAAGGAAAGACAGAAAGGAAAAGATGCAAAAAGCAGACCCTGTTATTTTAGCAATTGACACCATAATGTGTTTTTTTTTATTTAATTCAAGGCGCTAAGACTTAGAACCTGCGGCAGCTAATATAGTAAAGCTTAGTGCTAGCTTCTGTATAGCAGCTAAACTTCTTAAAGCTAGTGCCAGCTAAGTGTTAGTGTTTTTTTGTTATATGTTCCTCTTAGATCTGATATTAATGTATTAACTCCACAATCTCTTCCTTATTCTTTCTCTCTATCTCCCTCTCTTGAGCTAACACTTCCAGGTTCATCTCCTATATACAACTTCCGCTTTATTCTCCCAGGATTCACCAGAACATGATAAAATCGTTCATGTCCTTTGAAGTAACGGATGTAGATGACACCAGGCGTTTGGCCAAACATATAAAAACTCTGTCTTTTATACAGACAACACGTTTGCATGTTTGACCGGGACTCTCCTGACATCAGTAAGTTTATCGCAGCACAACGGACAGACCCAACAACTCGTTCATTCATCATTGAATTTTAAAGCTTAACAGAAAGACATTGAAAACTAATGACAGATAATGGTTTGAAAGTTAATGCTAACACGTTAAGAGATAATGACAGCTGGCATATTGAAAGATAGGCATGATAAGCCTTCAAATTCTAGTGAGAGCTAAGCTGTCCGAAGCCAGTGCTAGCTAAAGTTAGTTAGCAGTACTTTTGAACAACTCTAAATTAAATCTAGGATCTTTCCTAATGTTTATATAATAAGAAACTGATTCTTGAGTTTCGTGGGATAAGTTAGCGGAACTGTTTGTGTTCTGGTTGGTCTTATTAATATGTTACTTGTTTTCACCGCTGATGGTGTTCATTGTCACTACGCTACATGATTAAATGTACATCTGCTCATTAGCGCTATAACCAAGTCATCTGATCAGGGTGTAGCTGTGGGTGAAGAATAAACACCTGCCACCACTTTTTTCCCCACTCAAGTTTATTTACTCCAAAAGACTGTTCGGGTTCATTTAATTCATCTGTCATGTAAATAATTCATAGATGAGCCAGAGCACCATCTGTTGTAGCGGTGATGGACATTACGGCATTTCCTGCGCTCATGTTCCAGGCTTTAAGGAGCTGCTTAAGGAAGTGTACAACCTTCTAGCCAATCAGAATCCAGAATTCAACAATATAATATAATAAGTAATCAATAAAGTTCAAGATTTATAAGGCTATGCATTATTTATTTTGGGTGTTTGAAACAGGAAATGACCCGCTGTAATGTTCCAACAGCAACAGGAACAAAAAAATGTTTACAGTTTGACATAGCAAGATTAATTAATTGCAAAAGTCATTTGTGTGGTGTATGTGTGTATAATAATTCAGGTTGGTCAAAGCTTGATAAACAGTCTCAGCTCGGTAGTTTTGGCTCTTGGGAAAATTTAAGTTGCAGCCAGATGGAGCCTGGTGTCTAACTATAGCACTGATACATATGGCACGCCGACAGGTTAGCGCTAGAAAGCATCTGCTCTTACACAGAGCCAGCAAAATAACCCGACTTAGATGAAGTTCTGCTCCTGCTATTTATCCCCACAATCTGAAAAGTGTGGACACCAAGAAATCCAAATCAGCTTAAAAACGTTGAGGAAATCACTAAATTATTATCAGAATGAAGCCAATGCTATACAATGATAAACACGGAACCAGAACAGCTTTATTTTTACTGAAAACTAAACTTTACTTTCTGTCGTAATAGCTCATATATTTAAATATGGTAACGTTATTAAAATTGCTAACACTCCATGCCCTTGTGAGATCCACAAAGCTAGCTCCATAAAGACATTGTGTGTCAAGGGTGAAGTGTAAGAACTCGACTGTCCTGCCCAGTGCCCTAATCTCAACACCTCTGGGATGAATTGGAACTGGAGCCTCGTCAACATTCCAACATCAGCGCCTGAGCTCATTAATGTTCTTGTAGCTGAATGAACACTAATCCCTACAGCCATGCTCCAACATTTCAGGCGTGCAGCTTATTATACTGTAGCAGAGTTCGAATCCGGAATGGGGTGTTGAACTTATAGTGTAAATGTATGTAAGTTTTATTGTTACTGTATCTCATCTAAAGTTAAAGTGTTTCCTTGTTTCTTCTGTACTCTGAGATACGCACCCGGTCTAAACGTGACTCGTCCATGCTTTTGGAGTACTCCTTAAGCTTGAATTCCTCTCTGTCGATGCGTGAGCTCTCAATGTCAGCGGAAAGGTGGGGCATGTTCGACACCCAGGCGACTGTCCTTTCCGAGGCAGGGGTGGGCGGGTTCAATGTGTTTGGAGATGAGCCCTGGAAATGGAATGGAAATTTCAGTGGAAGTAGAAGTGCCTGGGTAAATGATCTTACCTGCTATTCCACTTGCTTATCCTTTTAAAGAATCAGAATTGTTCCTTTATATTTTACTCTTACTGAACTACACCTTGTATTCTTCTTCTTTTTTTTTTTTTAGCAATCTTAAAATAATCTGAATTTAGTTTTAAAATGCTCTAGGTTGTTCTGTTATGAGAAAATAATCAATGAAAGTTAAATATCACTTATTTTGATAAAACTATCTTTTCTTCCTTTTTTTTCTCCTCCAGCTATTATTTAACAGAGAAACTGCAAGAAACTCATTCTTCTGGCCTGAACGGAATAATCGTTAACATAAGTTTAAACAAAAAATTTTGGATCACGATTTTGACAATACCCGATACGATGACATAATTATGCTCATTCTGTGAAAAGCTGTTGAGCACCTGTTTGCTGATGGAAGGCTTGAGTAAGTGCTGCTGCGAGTGTTGACGCTCCTTGTGAGACTGCTGTGTTGACTGTGGTGTTCCCCCCTGGGAACCCTGAGATCCCTGGCTCTCGCGGGTGGAGCTGTGCTGATGAGGAAGGCCGGGGGCGGTGTTATCCTTGACGGACAGCTGCTGCCGTGGGCCCTGCTGCCTGCCCCCAAAGCCTGACTCGGGAGACTGGAGCAGGTTTCCGCTCTGAGGCCTCGTCTTGCTGGGGGGTGTTGCACCGACAGCCGAGCTCACAGAAAGCTGATGGGAGGTTTGAGACTTCATGCGCTGTGTGGGAGGTGGAGCCATGGAGCTCTGACGGACAGGCTGGACAGTTGTGGGAGGTGAAGCGAGTGAGGAATGAGATGTGCCCGTCTGAGAGGCCATGCCCATCATCTGCTGCTGCTGGAGATTTTCCTGACACACAAGCAAGTCGAAATTATCAATTTTATATCAAATACTAGCACTGCCAAGCTGCAACTGCTGGGTCCTCGGGCAAGACCCTTTACCCTCTATTGATCAGTTCAACTTACAAACGTAAGTTACTCTAAAAAAGGGTGTCTGGTAAATGCAATTATTACACTATACATTGGTATCTTGCCAATATACATATAATGTTGCAGTTATCCATCTATTAATTATCTATATAGCTGAAATAGTTTAAAAAATATTTTGTCAATTTCTCTTTAGACTAAAGAAAAGAAGTTGTACCTGCATGTGCATAGAGAGTTGCCGTCGAGCGTAATCTCCCCGGCTGTATTCGTCGCTGTAGCTATGGGAGTGGACGATGCTGGGCTGGCCAAGGTGTGGTCCGGGTCTGAGCGTGGAAAGGTCTTCGCTCCGGGAGAAGGCGCCGCGGGCGAACTGTGGCAAATAGGCAGGGTGGGACGAATCTGGCTCTGGGGCCAGAAGGAGTGGTGGAGGCACCTGAGCACGACTGTGCTGGCGCTGGAGTTGAGGCCCATCAGCGGCCATGTGGAACAGAGGGTTCTGGAAGGAGAGCGGGTAGCGAAGTGCGGCGGCTTGTTGCTGCTGCTGCTGGGACAGTGAATCGGTGGCAGTCCCCGTCTGGCTCAGCTGGCTAAGTCGCAGGCCACCGGACACACTGGAGCCACCTGAGCCGGCTGACATCCGCCCTCCGCCTGCGCGCAGCTGACCTCCAAGGCCTCCTCCAGCACCACCAAGGCCACCGAACCCAGCAAGTGAGGCCTGGGGAGAGTTGAGCATGTCCCCCACAGACTGCAGGTTAGAGATGCTGTTCATTCTTGAGTCCTGGAGGTCCATCATAGAAATACTTTCGTTAACGCTCAGAACATATGGGGCGGGGTGGGGGGGTGGAGGGCGCTGCAGTTACTAGCTCTTTTAATTGTGTGCTACTGAATCTGAACTGTGTTTAATTACTTTTGCCGCAACTAGTTTGATTCGGGTAAATCTAAACGTACAAAACACACCACATGTAGACAGTCACGTTTGTATGTATTAACAGCACCCACATCATGGTGTTGCCCTCTCTCGCCATGCTTGGTTGGCATTTTGAACCATGCAGTAAGCAGGCCTGTAGCACTTCATCTTCTCACCGGATCAAAAGGAACCCAAAGTCCCTCAGCAAAGATGGAGAGGGGGAAAGGTGTGCTGATGAGCAAGCTGCCATTCAAATGAGATTTTGAACCAAACAGCTTTCACCACAGTAAAGCATTACTCATTGACATGGGCCATTATCGTATGAATTGCCTCTCTGTCCATTCAGGTGAATTATATTTACCTTGCAAGCTTACCTTTGGGTCTGGGTCAGTGATATCGGAGCTGCTTGTACAGTACGCAGGGCTGGACCGGGCCAGTGGAGGACGGGTGACATAGAAAACATCCTTAGAAGAGGCTCGATGTGGATGATCCCGATCTACATAACCACCCATTCCAGCTCGCGATGGAGGAACAACACCGCTGGACATGGCAGAGGTTGGGGAAGGCAAGCGAGTGATATCAATGGAACTGCAGAGAGGTCAAACCAAAAATACTATTAAGAGCTGTTTAGAAAGTTGGTAGTCATAAGGTGGGCCTGAAACTCAAACTGATCAACTGACTTTTTGTAGCCTAAGAGTTAGATAGCAGGTGAGAAGCATGTAACCTGAAGTACTCAGGAGGAGGCATTTACAGGTGTGCAGGAATAACTAACACATAACCAGATCCATGCTTAGTGAGGATCTTTTTTTGGATTTAAACTCAGGATATTGCATAAAACAGTGCCTCCTTCAACCTTCGCCCTTCATAGAGGTCATTGACATAGGCACTACTTTGGGATATAGCGCTAAAATAAAGCAGTGTCCTTGTGCAAGCTCTGGTAGGTTAAACTACACCTCCACCTGATACAGCACAGTGCTAACAACAGCCCTTAAAATGCATTTTATACAAAAGTGTAGCGTGTTTGAATCTTCTTCATTGACATCGCCTACATGTCCCAGCCTGAGAGCTATTTCTAGCCAAGCTTGTTGCATCATATCCACTCGTTCCATTTAGAGCTTAACCTGGAGCATTAGGTATACCAATCCAAATCAGATTTTGACAGGGGATAGTGCCTGGACCTGGATACATGGTGCCACTCTGTGTGTGTCTCTGTGGGCTCTGTTCCTGAAAAATCAGAGGTTGATGAACTGGACCTCGGGAACTCTATCACTCACCAATACAAATCTTTAGCCTGAAAGAATACTTTCACAGAGATCACTGTTACTGTCTATTACCTCTTGATCTGGAACAGAGAGGTATACCACAGGATAACTTAGAGAGGTAGATACTGACATCAGGTTTTGTTGAGGAACAATACAATTTGGAGAATGTAAGTATAATTGCCTGATTTTTACAGCTTAAAGACAAACACTTCACAAAATCGATTTAACTTCAGTTGCTGAACTTAAATGTGGTGTATTGAGTTGTTACCTGTTAAGGTCCCTCATCATAAGATTCTGAAACTCAGAGGAGATTCCCCTGTTGAAGCTGGGTCGAGAGAGTAACCGGTCTGTCTGCCTTTCCGGAGGCTGCCTGTCTGTCTGGTGACTGGGCTGCCTTTGGAGGTGAGGATTGCGAAGGGCCATGCTGATGTCGTTCAGGAGGCGAGGTAATGGTCCAAGTTTGATGATGGCATCCTTTAAGTGAATCAAATTAAAAATGACAGATATGAAACAATTCCCCCCATTCCCTCTCAACCCAAGAGCACAGTCAATGTTTCTCTCTTGATCTCCCAGCCACAGGTGGCTGTGGCATCATAGTGGTTTTGTACTTGGAATCTCTGGACAATAAGACAAGTGCTTTTGTAATAGGTTACACATACCTTACTGAGCTGAGCCATGACCTCCCACAGGAGGCTGTGCAGGACCGAAAGCTCTCTTCCCAGATCAATGTATCCCTCAAAAGCCCCAGCATTGCTTATGCTGTCTAGATTAGAGATCTCATACAGGAACTGCTGCATTGAGCCCCACTCCATCTCTAAGAACTCATTCATGAAGCACATATACTCCTCCTTACTGCCAAACCTAAAGGGAATACAATAGCCAAGAGGGAAGAAATTCACAAATCTTTCTAAGGCACTGATTGCAGAAGTTAGGATAAACAGAAGAAGACACTAAATGCCTAAAGACACTGTGTTTTTATATATCACAGATAAAGAAAATACATAAATAAATGATATCTTTTTACACTTTTATAAAAAAAAAAAACCTACTTTCCTAGAAACTGTAGCTCTTTGGCAAAGATCTGAGAAGCAGTGATGCTCTATACACAGAATATGGTCTGATAGATATAAAACATCCATGCTAAGCAATAAAACGAAAAATTGCCTGGACTCACTTGGAGAAGTTGGCGAGGTTCTGCAGCACTTTGGCTATGAGGGTGAGCGTGCGTGACGTCTGCTCATCAGGGTACTCCTGGGTGAGGTTGAATAGCGATGGGGACATGACGGCTGGACAAAGAAAGCGCAGGAACAGGGAGCCACTGATCAGGCGGTCTGCAATGTCCTCCCTCCCTCTCTCCGCACAACGTACTCGCCAAGACGCAAAGACCTCTTTCAGCTCACGTGGAAAAACACTAGTGGATACAGAACATTTACAATCAAGTGTCCAAAATTTTTTTTCATTTAAACTTTGAGGCTTTTTCCAGACCTATGTCACAGCCTTTCCGCTCTTGTAGAACTACATGTTCATGTATTTTTGACAGTAAAAGCAAGACAACTAACCAATGTGAGTTGACGATTTTGCAGAGAGCAAGCTCACAACACATGCGAAGGTTCGCCTGATGGTCCAGTAGAACAGAAGGTGGAGTCCTCATGGGATCAACCTCGCAGTTCTCCTCTGACTCATACAGCGCTCGGATGAAGTCACCTACACACAAGCAAACAGAAAGTCAACGATCAAGTTCAACGATCCTCACTGCATGTTAATGCACATCAAATCAATATGACCTCGGGCCAGAGCGGAACACTAGGACCAAAAGTTGCGGGACATTTTTATTTGCATGTTAAGTTCTTTGGAGTCATCAGAAATGACCCATGGGACAAAACAGATCACTCTTACTGTAGTAATAGTTGGTGCTAGTTAATGATTAACAGGGGGTAATGATCCCCCCCCCCCCCCCTAGAATTAATGCAGTATGTTTTCGAATAGCTCACGAGTTATCCAAAATAAATATATAATGGATGTGAAATCCAATAATCACAACTTCAAGTAAATTAAGTATTTGTGGAAGTGAGTGGGCACAGTTCATGCCAGAGAAGACAAGCTTGGCCACAGTTTACGTGGGAGGAAATGAGTTCTGTCAAAGTTTCAGTGGAAGTTGCCGATTTACGTCAGTGTTGTAAGGTCAAGTTTGGTCAGTTATGTAGGAGCAGTTCAGTTGGGGGACAGTTTAACTCTGAAGATGACAAGTTTGGCACACAATGGTATATAACTGGCAAAGTCAGTCACAGATTCTGTGGCAGTGGGTAAGTTTGGCCAGGGCTCCTGCAGGAGTGATTTAGTAGTTAAAACCGGTGAGAGTTTCTGTAGGAGTGATGAATTCAGTCACAATTTCCATGAGAGCAGTTGAGTTTGGTCAAAGATCACGGTTTCTGCAGCAGGGGATTGGCAGGAGTGAAGTTTAGATACAGATTCTACAGGAGTGGCTGAGTCCAGACACAGCTTCTGTAGGGATAGTTGAGTTTGGTCACAGCTTCTGTAGGAGTGGTTGAGTTTGCTTTCAGATTCTGTGGCAGTTGTCAATTTAGATCAGTGTTTCTGGAGACGTGATAGAGGTTGGTTACAGTCTCTACAGAAATGGGCCTCTGTTGTGGAAGTGGTTAATTTAGGTCAGTGTTGCTGAAAAAGATGTTGAGTTTATCTGCAGTTTTTGTGGGAGCGGGTAAGTTTGGTTTCAAGGTCTGTGGAACTGGTCAAGTTCAATTGTAGGAGTAGATGAGTTTGGTTTCAGTGTCTGTGGGAGTGGGCGAGTTTGGTTTCAGTGTCTGTGGGAATGGTCAATTCAGATCAGTGTTTCTGGGGAAGTAGTTGGGTTACAGTTTCTACAGAAGTTGTCAAAGTTTGGTCAAATTTCTGTGGCCAAAATTTTCTTTCTTGTTGGAGTTGTCAATTTAGTTCAGTTCTCCTGGAGAAGAGGTGAAGTTTGGTTAAAGTTTCAGCAGGAGTGGTCGGGTCTGGTCACAGTTTCTACAAAAGTAGCCAAATTCAGTAACAGGTTCTGTACGAGGTTTCTGTGTGAGTGGTCATAGTCACAGTTTCTGTAGGTTGCACGAGTGGTCTAGCTCGATCCTAATTTCTATGGACTTCGCTGAGTTCAAGTTCAAAGTTTCTATAGAAGCGATTGAGATTCTATGAGATTGTTTGGGTATAGTCACAGTTCTGTTGTTGAGGTCAGGTTCAGTCACAGATTCTAAGGAAAGTTTGGCCTGCAGTCCAGCAGAAGTCTGCAGTTCTGGGACAGCAGTCATGTTTGCTCGCTTGTTTCTGGAGACAGGATTGGAGAAAAATACAGTCCTGTGCACAGCTCCACAATAACTAAAACTTATCACCTAAAGCATCCTTGAGGTACTTATGTCCGATGAGTTTGAGGTACTCTTCTATAGCTTTGGTGGCTAAGGTGTTCTCTCGGAAAATAAGGTGCTCTCGGTCAATGAATCGGTCTACCTCACACATCGCCATGTCTGAAAGAAAGTCCTTAAACACAGAAAAGAAAAATGCAATCACATGATGAACAGTTCAGTGGTCTCTAAAATGTACATAGAAAGGAACGGTCAGTGGATAATGCCATACACTAAGTGTGTACCTTTGCTTTCCCTGTGCTTTGTAGGATGTGCACCAGTGCACAAGCTACCTCCTCCTTGCTTTTGACACTCAGCAGAGGCTCCAAGACGGCACACAGCGTCCGATAGTTGTTGGTAACATACTCTGCAAACTCCTTGTACAGTTCCATTGGCAGGATGCTCATGGTCTGGTAGCGAGACTTGAGCCGCAAAGAAGCATTGATGATTTTACCCCCTCCTACACCCCCTCCCTTGGCCAGGACGCTGGGTTGAATCACAGGATACCACTGCTCTACAAACTGCCGACCGGTGATGCTGGAGATGGGGATGCTGACAAGTCCTAGATATGTGCTTTTCTCCTGTTGAGAAGCAGTGGATAAGGGATGTTGTTTAAGGGGTGTGAGAAAAACCCAGCAAGCACACAAGCATGATATGTGTGAGGATTTAGCCGACTGCATTGACCATATTGATGTGTGACCCAAGTCGCATTCTGACTGGTATTTTTAGGCCAAACGACATTAGCAGATTTTTTTGTCAGATAGCTGAGAGAGATTTTATGCTTGTTAGCAATAAACATGATTTCCTTTTAATCATCACTGTCCCCAAAAATTCTCCCCAGACTGGGAAGCTTGTCTGTAATCCCATATGCATAGCTAGTAAGTATTACCTCAGCTAGAAAATGTACTACCTACCTCAAACAGGAACTAAGAATAGGAATAAGAAACTAAAATGCAGAGGTACACAATTCCTTTCCACTTCTCTACAATAACGGGTTGCTACAGTACCATGAGCTATACAGTATATGTGCATAAGCATAGCAGAAAATAAAAGAGTGGTTGCAGTCACATACTGACAACAGCTGATCAAAGCTGCCCCGCTTTATATTAAATGAACAACTTCTCCTACCTTGCGTCTTTTCTTGTCTGTCTCCTTGTAGAGATGAAGCCGGAGGTTCCGGACAGCCGGGAGGTTGTTGAACTCGAAGTGCTCGCCCCAGAAGACAGTGTCGGTGCGAGGTTTGCTGGTGGTGCGTGCGTACAGCATGTCGTCCAAACACAGTTCACAGTAATAGCGTTTTTTGGGTGGCAGCTCCCGGGCCTCAATGATCCAGAGCTTCAAGACATTGTCCACCCTCCGGCTGTTGTCCTGAGTGGGAGGAAACAGCGGGCTGCTAAGTACTGGTAGAGACATGTAGGCGTATGGCGTAAGAACATGGAAATAAAGGAATGACTGCTGGTAAAAGCCGTGTCTGACAGCAACCTGTGAAACTTAATAACAGGTTATTCAACAAGGTGGAAATATTAAAAATAGAAGTGACGTGAAGGCATGAGAGGACGCAGGGTTGGCCATGGTTCAAGAAAGATTAGCACTCAGTATGTAATGAGTGCAGAAAAAAAAAGAACAAACTATATTTCAAATCCCCACCGGAAGAGCAGAGTGCTTTGCTCGAAAGAGAGAGTGATGTTTTCATAAAAGGCTGAGTCATTTAATCAGATCAAAATGTCATCGATTCACTCCGGACTGTGTTTCCAGGTGTAATTTAGTTCGGCTAAAAAATACAGCTTAATCGGTATGCCTAAAGAAGCCTCTCCATGTCCTTCAAGCTTCCATCAATAAAATAAATTGATCAGCATGCTTACTGAGATAATGAGTATCCTTGGTGTGTCCTTTTATCATTTATTTTATTTTTCCTAAAAAGGTATCAGCTGTGATAAGAGCTTTTATGGTTTTAGGAACCTCTTGCTTGTCATTGGCACATCATACAGTAATTCAGCCCCTGGATCCTGCTGCCTGAGCACCTGGATTGATCAATCCAAGATTCAAAAGTTCTACTACGTTCCAAAAACCCTCTTTTGCATCTTTTTAATTATAGCCACAGCAAAGTATGAATGGAAGAATGAACCTCTTGACCTGAGATATTTTAGACATCAAATTTAAAAAATGCTGGGATGGAGGACAAAATAAGAGAGCGAGGCAAAGAACTGAAGAATGATCTCCAGGTTTGTTGCAGGAATGATCCCAGAAAAGCTCTGCTTCTGTAGAAATCCTAAAACTGAAGTGACGTACGTGGATGAGCGAGAAAGATGAACTCATATCTCTCTGATCATTTGTTCAACTCACTTTGTTGGGCTTCACAGCTCTCTGTAGATTCTCGATCCATTTGTCTCTTTCTGCAGCCGACCGACAGGCGAAGCACTTCGTTCCTGAAGCAGTCGTCACCTGCGATATGACACAACGGTGTTACGAGGGAGAAAAATAGTTTCACCAATCATTTTGGTAAAGACGAATGAGTACTAGTAGTTAATAAAACGTCATGGTAATGGGACACTGTCGTCGTTGCTCATAGTTCATTCATTGCTCATCTGTCACTTTGTTAAAAAAAAAAAGGAATTGTGACTAAACATAAGACTCGTTTTTACATTTATAAAGTGTCTATGTCAGTGTTATTTATTTGTAGTTCATCATTAGTCTTTGTCAGACTTTCACTGTTTGGCCCTTGTACCTTTAGAAACAGCTTTTACTTACTGTAATAATAAGCCTATACCAGAGCTCTGTTAAATGCTGCATTCTGATTGGTCAGAAGGTGGTGATACATTTTTATACCAGCAGCTTTGACGGCATCGCAGCTGCAAACAACATGTTTTATTATTTAACTAAAAGGTTTTCTGTTAGAAGACATTTACAGAAGGAGACTCCGGTGTCAGCACTTTGTAGCAGCCAGCGGTAAAGCTGTAACTACAAAAAGGAACAAATATGCAAAATGAACTTTTTAGACAGATGGGTCTCTAGTGTGTGTGCATGTGGACAAACAACAAAGGGAAGACAAAATATTGCCATGTGGCCAGTGCTTAAACAAGCCAATTATATTTTTTCCCTAATGTGACATCATACAGTATGAGAAGATCCCTTTGCCCAGGTTGTTGCTAAGCTCTGCTGCTCTGTTGAATGGCGTGGCCTAGCTGTAGCTCATTTACATAGATTCTGAAACCGAGGAGTGAAAAAGGAGGGAGTATGAGGGACATGATGATGGTATTTCAGCTGCAGCATTAATACAAACACAAATTGGATGAGCTCTGAGAGATAACTTGTAACAAAATAGAAAAATATTGGACGTTTAAGGGAAAGGTTTGCGCTTTTTCTCGGTAACATGACAAGCTTCGTCTTCTCTTGTATTAACTTCAAGAGAGAATGCTTTAGAAATATGGTAAAGTTTACATTGTTGTGTATATTTTTAACATACTGTATGTACTACTAGTCTCACCTCAAAGCAGTACTCCTGCCCTAAAATGCTGGAGTGAACCGGTTTGATGATGGCGTCCTCGTCCAGCGTGAGGTCCAGCGCCTCAGCCGCACTACTGGGAGACAGCAGGGATTCATGGGAATGTGACTCTTTGAAGCTCTGCATCAGGCGAGTCCTATAGAAAGGCAAAGTACAACTTGAGTAAGAAAGTTCCCAAAAGCTCAACGCGGTGCTCGAATGGTGGCTGAAATCGTTCAGACAAGATTTTGCATGATATCAACAAGAACAGAAACTTGCTAAACATCTACTCAGTGACACATTCAGCTGCGACTCAGACGGCTAAGTTTTGGCACATACCTTCGAAACCATCAGTGGCTGTACACAAAGCATCGTCACACCAAAGTGGACATTCAACTTCAAATTAAACGCCTTATAAACAACAACTCGGTGATTCATACACAAACACCTACCTACACTTACCGCACCTTCTAGCACACAAGCTAGACGGATCCATACCCTCAAACTAACGCGCGAGACATGCAAGACAAAACACGACAGACCCAGAGCATAATAATGAGGTTATAAAGAAGACATATTAAGAAAGATAATTTAAGCACTTTCAGATGAAGCAAATAAAACAAGAAAAGGTCTGAAAATCCTTAGAGTCCCATGAAAGCTGTAGTTTTCTCTGGCGTATCCTGGTAGCATCACTGTTACTGTATACATTCAGGAATAAAATGTGCATCAGGGTGTTAGAGACATACAGTGGGGAGAGAGAGTGGTATAAAAATAGATCCATCAGAATGAGTCAGAACAAAAAAAGTAAAAAAAAAAAAAGGATGTGGGAGAGGGAGGGAGAAGGAGAAAGAGAGAGAGAGAGAGAGAGAGAGAGGGGGAAGACAGAGATGGACTTCTCTGAGTAAATCAAGGAGTTACGTAAGCTGCAGGATCTAAAGTGAGAGAAAGTGGACACGATCAGCAAGAGGAGGGGTGAAGACCGGGGACTTTGGACATATTAGAAGGCTTCCATAACTGACAATGATGGACAGCAACCCAGGAAAGTGATACAAAGCTTGACTCGCCAATATATGTTTTCAAGAGTTCCTTATTACGGCTCAGTCACAATATCTTCACTGCACTTCAGTTTGATGCATTTGGAGTTGAAAGGTTGTAAGTTCTTCGGTTAAGCTCATCAGGATGAATCACCACTTTTGGGGATTGAAGAATTTGGGAAAATACATGACATACAAATACATCTGTAGCCCAGTGTCACAAGCTGCCCCTTATGAGTTTAGTCTGAGCTCCACAGATTCCACTCTAGGGTCTGATTCAAGTCCAGTTTACAAGTTCTACTATCTAAGCTGAGTCCAGTGTCTGAAGCAGCAGAGTAAAAGTCAACTCCATAGTCCCTAGCTTTAAACTCCCTAGTCTCTAGTTGTACTCCCTGCGTTATGTCCAGTCTCTCAAACTGTAAATTCCAAGTCAAGTCCAGAGATTTAAAGTCTAAATCTATCCGGAATCTGAAGACAAACATTTATTTGAACCCACAGTCCCCAGATCTAGACTAGATCTATGAGAAATAAGGCTCATATTCACAAACTGTCAAGTCATGAGTTTAAACTTCCAGTCCAGAGACCAAAGCTAGAATTAAAAGTCCTGACTCCAAATCCATCCCAAAGTCTCAAACTGTGGAGTACAAGTCATGGCCAAATTGTCCAATGCTAGAGTCAGAGTCCGGCTCAGAGTTCCAAGCTGTAATATCTAAGTGCAGTCAAGAGTCTGAAGCCATGGTCAACACAGTCAACCCCAGCATCAGTAGTTCTAGACTGTGAGGCAAGTCCAGAGTCTCTGGTTGAGCCCAGAGTCTAAATTCACGCATTAAGACTGTGACCACAGCTAGAGACAGGGACATGTACAAAGCTCAAAACTACGACCCGTGCTTCGTGTCACAAACTGTAGCTGTCCAAGTCGCTTCCAGAAACCAAAGCTGGAATCTGAGTCAAGTCCAGAATCCCAACCTGTAAAGTCTAAGTATTGGTCTGAGTTTGAAACCGTGGCCTCCGTTAACCCCTGAGTCTTTAGTTCTAGACTGTTTAGGCCTTGTTCGCACGGGCGTTACATTTTTGGATAAACGAACGCGCTCTGAACGTCCTAGACGTTTATGTCGCGTTTTGTAGCGGCGCTCGATTGACTTCTACACTGGCGTTCGTTTGTCTCTGTCTAACGCCAGCCTGCAGCCCAGATTGTAGTTTATGTGTTAACCTGTGGGGGGCAGTGTGTCGGGAACTGGATATGAAAGCCCTTGTCGTTTTATTTGAGGTGCCTCGTTT
>JAQQZT010000019.1:901827-921267 GCA_030068275.1 Clarias platycephalus | reverse complement strand
ACTCCATGCACACAGAGACGGGAATCGAACCTGGCCGGGAATCGAACCCGGACCCTGGAGGTGCAAGGCGACAGTGCCGCACCACTACACCACCGTGCCGCAAGGTTTCTTAGTAACATGCCAATTCTTTCACTTCAAGGGAGAAAAAAAGAGATGCTACTAAAAGAACAACATGGACGTTGAGCAATAATGTAACTATAAATAGATCAAATGCACATTATGATACAATAGGGCTAAAACAAAATGCTCAAATTGTCTCAATTGAATAGTGAATTATTTAGTGAATTATTTTCATTCACTAAATATATATTAA
Source organism: Clarias platycephalus (assembly GCA_030068275.1). Classification (NCBI taxonomy): domain Eukaryota; kingdom Metazoa; phylum Chordata; class Actinopteri; order Siluriformes; family Clariidae; genus Clarias; species Clarias platycephalus. The sequence goes on along the minus strand of JAQQZT010000019.1, from coordinate 920,954 downwards.
TTAAATACATTTCAATCCAATTTTATTTGTATTTTTAACAATTGACATTGTCGCAAAGCAGCTTTACACAATCAAAATAATTATTTAAGTTTGAATGAAATGTGAATGTGTATGAATCAAAATGATAAGATTGTTCCTGATGAGCAAGCCGAGGATATTAAGAATCAATACAGTATTGACGCCTAGTAAGTTATGACTTATGCATTCTGATAAGTTCTGACTTCTGAGGGGGAAAAAATGGAAAAAATGCAATATCTGGCCACACAAACTATTGTTAATCTGAACTAAGAATAAACATATAATGCTGTTTATAAATTTCTGTCAGTCGTAAAAAACAAATCAGCGCTTTTAAATTCGGAAAACTGTTCTTAAAGCTATCAGGAAGTTCCAGTTGAGTTGCAACGATGCATGCTCTAACGTGTCACTAGACCCGATCGGCCACACGGCATCGCTGTTGCTGCGATCATCCGCTTCCCCGAACCCTGAGTACAGGAAACAAGGTTACTGCCCGAGAGATGTCACTTCCGAAACGCCCACTCGCTCCATCTCTCTCTCTCTCTCACACTCCTGCACGCCCCCAGCATATTGCCATGACAACCGGGAAAAGAATAGAACAGAAGTGAGCGGTAAAGAGAGGGATGATCAAAGAGAGAGGGGGGGAGAGAGGCAAGAGGGGAGAGAGAGAGAGAGAGATGGACAGAGAACGACAGAGGGAGAGAGAGAAAAAAGGAAGAGGAGAAGGAAGAGGAGGAGGATGAGGAGGAGGAAGAGGAGGAGGGAGTGCTGAAACGTGTGGGAGAGACAGAACGCGAGAGACGGAGCGATGGAGTAATGACGGGGGCGAACAGGGAAGTTAGAGAGGTGGATGTGAAGTAGTTGGAGAGCCGAGGGTGGACGACGATGGAGGGGGAAACAAGAAGGGAGAAGGATACCTTGTTTTGGGAAAGGGGAAAAGAGAAAAATGGTGGCTTGTTCCCATAGCAACCTAGCCTTCCATGAGAACTCTCTCCCTCTCTCTGCATCGCTCTCTCTCTCTCCCTATATAGCACTCAGGATACAGTGTGTCATATATTTACATATGAAACATGTGACTGTTGAAGAGGCAGGAAGATGATCACTCATTAGAAATACATTAATAACAGATGATCTCCATTTTAGGTTATAATTGCACTTGTTTTTAAACGTAATAATTAATAATTTAATCTTTTTTTTTAATGTGTCGGGTGTTTGTTGTAGAGTCATATTCCTGGTGTCTCAAAAGGTCAAGGGTCATACGCACGATACTGCAAAAAAGCAAAGTCTTACAGTAGTAATAATAATAATAATAATAATAATAATAATAATAATAACCTGCAACCAAGGTTACCATGGTGACCAGATCACTTAACTATTCCCATCGCAAGGTGTATTCTTTTTCTATAACATCACACCATGAAGTGTTTTATTTCACTTATACAACAGTACGTTGCTAACTACAGTATTATGAGTACATCTTTTGGGTACACCGTGTTCCTGTGTTCACAGCGTACACATGTAGGCTGTTTTTTTTTTTTTTTGGTAAGATAATCCATATCAGTCTCAGACAGGTTTGTTAATTAGTTCTCCGGGTGATCTTAATTATTCCACATTATTACGCCAGTCACAGTTCTTATGCGATATAGGCAACGTGCAGTGTTTAACAAAAACCGCTATTATTTCATGAAAACTGAATAGACATGATGAAACTGTGAAAAACTTTTTGAGTGATTTGGAGGACAGATGGATTTTGTCAGAGAAAAGATTATTAAGGGAAATTTCTTAGATAACTTAATGGCAATAAAACGGCAGTTATGTTAAGGAACAAACTGGTATTTGAAGCTTTTCCTGACTTCCTCTCGATGCAGGATCCTGCAAAGGCTGGTAGTTGGGCGTGTAGCTACAATCCGGCATCCCTAACCAAAGCTTAAAAACAGACATTAACACAGGATGGTCCAGATGGATGGAGTTATTGATGGTCAGTGAACCAGTGGTCCATCCTTCTCCAACAAGGTGGTGGCGCCAGTGGCGGTTCTAATGTACAGTATATAGCGCCCAAGTTTTATACTAACCAATTTTATTAAATACATAATATTATACTCAGGAAGAGAAAGCATAACTACAGTACATTAATTTTTTTTTACCAGTTTGTCCTTTTCTTTCTTGTTTTTTTCTTCCTATACTGGGCTCCTAATGGCTTTGATATTATTTATATATTTATTTTAATTCAATGAACATAAAAAAAAAGAAGAACTTTACTTGTCACGTACAGAACCATACACAGTATTATACGCAGGGAAATGTTTACTGTCTGTGACTTAAAATGAGGAGATAAGATAGAATAGAAAGATTTCACTACAATAACAGGAAAATTGCACTTGAGGAATATAATTAAACTAAAGACAGAATTTCTTTAAATTTACAGATTTACTAAAGTTGCAATGAAATAGAAATGAAATAGAAATAGAAACCATCCATCCATCCATCTACGAACCACTGCAGTCCAATGAGAGACCATGGAGGCTCATGGTGATTATCATTGCAGTAAAAGACTGTAAATATGCTTAGAACTGTAAATGAGCTATTTTCAGTTGTTTCTTTGTCAATTAGATTTTTTTTTATTTTGTCATAGAGAAAGAGAGACACACACACACACAGTGCGAGAAATGCGAGAAATGTTGACAATGATTGATTGTAGAGTGACAGTGAAGAAACTTTTACATTTACATTCTGCTTTGTAAACAATGCGCGATCCATTGGCAGTGTGGACACACAGCGGTTTGCCAGACTGCAGATGGGACGGCTGCGGGAGGCTACGGTGAGACTGACTGCCTGGGATGGGGGAGGGGCTCACGGCAGAGTCTCCAAAAGTTCTGAAAAGTCTCTGAAAAAGTCGTTAGATTTGTCGCTTTTGACAAAAAAAAGTCGCCAAGAGAGTTTGGAAGGTCACCATATTTAGCAAGAAAAGTTGCCAAGCTGCCAACCTTGAACCATTGTATTTATTCCCATTTTTACGATCTTGGTAAGACACTCGCATACTACGGGCAATTTGGGAACGCCGATCAGCCTCATCGTGGATTGTGGGAGGAAACCCACCGAAGCACGGGGAGAACATGCAAACTCCAGGCAAACACACAGACCCCGAGGTGTACTGCCAGAAATTGAATAGAAATATATAAATCACATAAAAGTGTAATTGTATACGGAAAAACATGAAGTATGGGATGAAATGATGTGTGTGACAGCAGCCGCGTTAATGTTCCATGCGCTAGTGCAAGTTAGTCCTTATTTTATATGTAAAACAGGACAATACACACCACAATTAAAGAGTCAAGACTGACCTGTTTCACCTCGGGGGGTGTGTACACAATTGATAATATTTATAATGTATAATATTATTCTTAACGATTTCACACAAAACAGAAAAAATTATTTTATAACAGTATTATGAATTATATGTTTTTTTTATTCGGTAGCATTTCGCAGTGTGATGGATTCTACTAGCTGTATTACAGGACAAAGTTAGCTGTGTGGAGTTTTTTTTCCAGTTTCATGCCGTTTCCAGAACAGTTCCATGCCTTCCCTCCCAATGCGTGAATCTCATTCTGCAAAAAAAAAAACACCACTGACTCCTTGAGTGCTTTGGGCTTAAAAGGTAAAAAACTACTACCTGTGGAGCATCTTAAAAAGGAACATCTATAAATTTCTGTGAGCACACCTTGAAACAGCACCTCTGGGATCCTCAAATGAAATTGACATGAGGACAGTTCCAAGGAGTGACGGGGGTCATTAAAAAATGGTCGGCTTTGTTAAGGATTGGTGCCCAGTTTGTCATCTTACTGGCTCCTCCTTCTTCCAGGACGAAGAGCTCTAACTCTGACACTGGAGACTCCTTCCATAAACGTTATATAAATGTCTCCTAACAGAACATTTTTCTGTCTCGCTTTTATTTTTAGTTGTTAGGCTTAGATTAGAACTGTTACTATAGAAACGTTAATGCATTAATAGAACAAGTAGCCATTTAGGATCGAGCCCGAGGTGTGACGTGTCTGAAAGCGAGTTTTAGTAGTTCTGTGCTTAAGCAAAGACAAAAAAAAAAAACAGGTTAAAATAAGCCTCCGCCTCGTGTGAGAGTGCAGGAAGTGCGTGTTCCTGTGTTGAAGTTTACAGCTGGTTGCCATGGTTTCCCTGGTAGCACCGGCAGGTTTATTTCTTATTTCCTCCTCCTAAACTCCTCCAGTTTGCACTCACTCAGCTACTTTTTGATGCTTTTTTTTTTTTTTTTGGAAACTCTTCACTCTTGAAGAGTTTGGTGGAATAAGATCAGACCTGGACATGACATCAGGAAGGATTCTTTTTTTTTTCTTCTTCTTTTCTTTGTGGCTGTATAAATCATTAAGGAAAAAAAAAAATCTGGAAATGCGCAGTAAGGAGCACATGGTGTACTGGTACGATGAAAAAAAAAAAGACCTTTCTAATACAAGTCCAAAAAAAAATGAATTCCAACTTCCCAACAAACTCACTGGCAGCCTCCTTTCATCTCTCTCCCGTCACCTCTACCCCCTCCACCTTCCACCCATCTGTCTCTCAGCACCCCCACCCACCCAGCCAGCTTCCTTCAGTCTCTCGCTCTTTCTCAGAGATGTGAATTCATACAGTATGTGAGGCTGTAAGACTGAGATTTAAAGAAAGTGTTAAAAAAAAAAATAAACACCGTTCGGAAAGGACAAGCGATTCTAACGACCATCTGTATCAGTGAAAAAAAAAATGAATGAAATCACCCGACTGGTCTTGAGCGATAGAGGTCTGATGTCCCGTATAGCAGTTTATCAGGCCACGTCAATATAAAGCTCACTTTCATCAAAAATCTCTGAATATCAGAACACAGGACACAAGAACATGTCATGTGCATAAAGCCTTGATATTTACTAAAGCATCAAATTTGTATCATTTTAGTTCTTTTATTGCAGCATATCAAAAGCATTCTCGTGGTTGCCTCATGGAGGCGCTGGAGAGTATAGCCACCTCGGGTCACATGCTCTCATCAAGTACACATGTTTTGTGTTTATTCCTGATTGGTTGGTCTGTTTCAGCTTATTAAAGAAAAGCCTGCACCTGCATCCATCTCGGTATTTAAATCCTGACAAAATGTAAGAGTGGCAAATGGATGCAGCAGAAGAGCCGGGCACCGTGACAATTGTACTGGCAAGATCCAATGCCGGTCTCCAATTTGTGCTATCCGTGGTCAACAAAGTGTCACGAGAGTACAGTAGGTACTCTCTAAAAAGGCACTTCCTCAAGTTCAGGTAAGAGCCGCAGCTAGATATTTTTGGGGGGAAGGGGGCTAAGAGGGCTATGGTTGGTAAGTCAGACCTGCATGACCTCCAGGACTCAAAAACCAGACAGGATGGTCATCAATGAAGAGCTCTACTGTAGGTCGAGGCCGACAGCTCAGGCTTCCGCACAAAGCTTCTGTTGGAGGTCAATGTGGCAACCTCCACAGCCCAGGCTAGACCACAAGACAACAAGGTTTAGACCTTCCACCCTTCCCCATTTCAGCACCATACCTGGCTCTGACAACATGCCCTGCTGAGAACATTGTTACACCACTATGGCCTGCTCTTCCACCATGCTGTGCTGAGCACTTCGCTCTGCCACCCTGCCCTTCACTGCCTCCCTGCCGTACTGAGAACTTTGCTCTGCCACACCCTGCCCCACCGTGCCGCCATGCCATGCTGTGAAATTCGCTCTGCCACTCTGCCTCACTGAGAATATCATCACCGTCTCACAGCCTACCTAAAAACATCATCCAGTCTCCTCGTTTTGCCCCAAGGCATTGCTTCTTCCTCCTGCTTTATAAGCTGCGACCATTGTCTAACTGTCCAGAAACCCGTCCAGACTTTGGTTTGCACCCCGGAGACCTTTTGAAAAAGGAAACTTTCATGCTAGTGCCCTGGAGGCGCTGGACTACAGCATCTATCGGTCAGTCACATGTTCTAGTCAAGTTCACACGTTTGTGGTTCCAGTTATATTTATTTCAAGCTATGTTTGTTTAGTGGTAACTGATGCTGGTCCTGAAAGCGATAATACACAAAACACACTAACAGATTTATATAATATGTAATATAGACGTAAAATAGACTTGATTTTAACCTAGTGCATATAATCAAAACAAAATAACTTAAATGTTCTTCGGAATTCATTCAGTTCAGCCATGTGGGATCAGAGCTTGGTACGTGACATCTTTCGTCACTTTTGTTATTGGCGCAATAATTCTTCGTAACCCACACGCGCACGCTAACGACTGCACAATCATAACCAATCATACTTCACACTGGTTAATATTATCCTCTTTATTTGGGGTTTCGATCAATCCTCAGTTCTGTTCATATTGCAGCTTGTTCGTCTCTTTTCTTTATAACATCTTGTACCTTCTCTCAAAACATCCTGCTCCTTTTTTCCTGCTCTCTCTCTCTCTCTATCTCTCTCTCTATCCCTCTTTCTCCCCCTCCTCCCTCAGGTTATATTAGTTTAGGTGAGAAATCGTCAGCGAGGTGAGTTTTGAATTCTGAATGAAGCCTGCATATTTGCATTGTACAGCATTTCTGTCCTGAATGGAATATTTTCAACACTGCAGTGTCATTCCTGCTGCAGACTGTATCCATAAACAGCTAGAAAAACGCTTACTTCACCTTAAACTCTCCGGGTGTATGAGTGTGTGCTTACAGTACGTGTGTGTGTGTGTGTGTGTGGTTTCACCTCACCCAGTAGATTTGTATATTTATGTGTGTGTGAAACCATGATTATCTTTCATCTAACAAAATAAAAAATAAAAAAAAAACATTCATTTGTGTATCAAAATTATTGGCACCCCTAAAGAGTATTGCTCTTAGTCTCCTTAGTCTCTTAGTTGCCTTTTATGCTTTTAACACATTAACCCAGTATCCATACCAAAAGGGCCAAAACAACAACAATAATAATAAAAAAGATTTAAAAGATTTTTTAAAAATAAAATAAAAGTAATGAAGATTTGACTGGGCATTGAGTGCATGAGCAGTAGAGGGTTAACGAGGCTCCTATAGAAGGCAAAGTTGCAGATCTGCAGTTTAGCTGTGCGCTGTCAAGCTGCTGAACTTCACCAAGAACCAAAAGAGTCACTGGGGGGGAAAAAAGCGCCTTTAACGAGAGCTGTTTGTTTGTTCTGGAACAATTGATAATCCTCTATAAATGGATAAAAAGTGCAACATACTTTTATAATGTTATTCTTACATCTTTAAATCATTGTACAGTAAACTGTAAAAGGTGAACAAGATCCTTCAAAACATAGATGCTTAGTGCTTTCACACTCTTAATGTGAGGATGCTAGAAATATTAATTGTGAGGGTGCCAATAGTTTTTTTTTTTTGGTCGTATCAAGGGTGCCAATAATTTTGGAGCTGACTGTATGTTGAGTAAATGTGTGCTGTGTGTACGTGTGTGTGTGTGTGTGTGTGTGTGTGTGTGTGTGTGTGTGTGTGTGTGTGTGTGTGTGCACATGCGTGTGACATGCCCCGTTGAGAAAAACAGGCCGGACGCCGTGTCCTGAGAGATAAAGAATAATTATAGTGATAATCTGTCCTCAATCCAGAGATAGACTTAGAACTGTGTCATTGTATTATTACCCTGAGGCCGATCACTCACATGTACACACCTTCCTTCTGCCTTTCCGTCCCAACACACACACACACACACACACACAGACATAGAGAGAGAGAGAGAGAGAGAGAGAGAAACCAGACTGAACAAACTTTTAATTAAGAGGAAACACGACATTATCAAACTAGCTCAAAAAGTTTAATCTTGCCTCTAGCAGCACACTGTAAAACACAATAAAACCTCATTATTATTATTATTATTATTTCTATGGTAAACCATGATTAGTTGGTAACTTTGCCTAATCTTGCATTTAAAAATGGGCTATGAATGAATTTAATTTATGGTAAATAGTAGGCATAACACATCAGAAATGCCGCGCACATAATGCATTATAATCTGTCTATTCACTAATTGAGTAATGTGTATATATTTGTATCTCCAGGCTCTGGGATGTGTTTTTAGTATTACTATAGTCCAGTAGAGTATACAGTATATTATATTACAGTGTAGTGTAGTGTAGTACTGCATACATGGTATACTGGTGTAATGTGGTGCAGTATACGTATATATGACACAATCCAGTGTAATATACATGCATATATAGTTTACTAACAATACGCATGTATATTACATCCTAACACATACAGTGGGGCAAAAAAGTATTTAGTCATCCACCGATTGAGTGGCCTAGCCCGTCTCCAGATTGAAAGTCCGTGTTGCTCGGCGACAGCCCCAAAACATCACTGCTCTAGAGGAGATCTGCGTGGAGGAACGGGCCAAAGTACCAGCAACAGTGTGTGAAAAACTTGTGAAGACTTACAGAAAATGTTTGACCTCCGTCACTGCCAACAAAGCGTATATAACAAAGTATTGTGATGAAATTTTGTTATTGACCAAATACTTATTTTCCACCATAATTTGCAGATAAATTCTTTAAAAATCCTACAATGTGATTTTCTGGATTTCTTTTCTTATTTTGTCTCTCATAGTTGAGGTTCACCTATGATGAAAATTACAGGCGTCTCATCTTTTTAAGTGGGCGAACTTGCACAATTTCTGGCTGACTAAATACTTTTTTGCTCCACTGTACATACTGTATATATAGATACTGTATATAGTGAAGTACACTGCCTTGCTTAAACAATATCACTGTCTCAGAAGGATCAAATAATTTTCCTGCATCAAGCAAATCAATTAAATCAAAATCAATTAAGGCAATTTGAAACAACTGGAACTGGATAATAGTGAAAGTAAGAGCATTTACATGTGACCTGACGAGTCCAGATTGAGCCTATTCCAGAGTGATGGGCGTGTCAGGGAAAGAAGGGAAGCGCATGAAGCGTCATGCATAGTGTCCACTGTACAAGCCTCTGGAGACAGTGTTATGATCTGGGGTTGCTTCAGTTGCTCAGGTCGAGACTCAGCAACGGTATGTGGCAATAAAATGAAGTCCTGAATGTACTGAATGACCAGGTTCTCACATCTATGTGGTCATTCTTCTTCTCTGATGGCACAGAGCATATTCCAGGGCCATATTCCAGATTGTGTGCGAGTGGCTCTGGGAACATGAGGAATCATTTTCACATGTGAACTGGACACCACGCTGTGTGTGTAATCAAAGTCAAGGCAAGTAGGACAAAATATTAGAGTGTGTGATTATTTCTTTTTTATTTTGGTCAGACAGAGTCAAATGTAGAAGTGTATATGTAGCAACTAATGTTGTAATTAAGCATCAGTTATCAAGAAGACGGCGTGTTGTTTAAGACGTTACATAACGTTATCAGGTGTGTGTTCTTACTGTAAGTGCTTCTGTGACTGGTTGTGAATGTGGGTTTTGTCAGGCAGCTGCTCTCTCCTCAGTACTGCGGACCGTACAGACCTACTCTCACCCACGCTGAAATGTTATACATTTAGTTAAACATCCCAGTGCTGTTACCCTCTATTATCACCACTTGTGGAATGCCTCTCGTCCAATCAGATAGCTTGGTCAGAACTAACTGTATAGCAGAAAAAACGTCTGAAAAGTGCCAGGTCAGATCTGATAATGGTACATTGTTGTTGACCAACGTATGTATTTCTAAATATTTTCATCTTTCTGATGTAATTTAAGTCACATTTAATATAACAGAGGGTCAACATTGGTTATTGTCCTTTGCGATTTGCAACCGCATGTAAGGTGTTTTGTGATCACTAGTTTTAAACTAAATAATTGTCGTTAATATGAACATTTGCATTCAATCTAAAACTGAGGAATCAGTTTTCATTTGCATAATGTAAACATCTTTATTTGGTGTACAAAATCGTGTGCAAGCCCCGCCCCTATCATTACAATAAGGTTGGATCGCATCATCCTTCATTTTATAAATGTCATAATTCAGAACGATTGTCATGACATTACTTTGTTGATATTCCAAATAAATGTTTAATTATTAAAATAAATATGTATGGTTAACATTAAACATAATTGTAGGGGTGAATATTTCTTGGGCTGCTCTTTAAAGAGATATAAAATTTCATTTTCAGCTGCATTTCTCCAAACGTCTTTCAAAAACTCCATATTTTTGCTTATAATATAGTATACTAAAGCATAATATACTACAGTAGAGTATTCACAGTGAGTAATGTAGTAATATAGTATATTATACAATATACAGTAGTAATATAGTATACAAGTAAACATATATAATATAATACAGTGTACTGTAGTATGTAATATAGTATATAAGTGAATATATAATGTACAATAAGTAATAAAGTACTGTATATTAAGCAAAGGCGTAATATACCATAATAGAGTGTAATGTAGTATGTTATACAATATAGCATTCAATAAGTATTATAGTATAAATAGTCAGGCAAAATAATGTATTTACAGTTTCACAGAAAAATAGTGTGATGTATATTATATTAATATAATATTAATAATGTTATCATATTATCATAATAAATGATCATACATATCTATAATATATAATGCATATACTGTATATATATATATATATATATATATACAGTATATACAGTATATATAGTAATGATACAGTGAATATATACAGTAGTATACAATAAGTAATATTGTATACTAAGGTAAGGCGTAATATACTATACTAGAGTATTTGTACTAAGTAATGTGCATTTTGTATTATTACGAGGCTTTGGTGTAGTATATGGTATAAAATATTATAGTTTGGTATATCATGGTGGATATTGGTGATGATCTATTTACAATCATGTTATTACAAAAGCTGGTTCTTTCAGAGTTCCTTAAAGGGTTACAAAGATAATTAATGTAAAATATTACAGGAACAAACGTCTTTCCACAGCATCAAATCTAACTATACAGGTGATGCTGACAGCGGATGGTCAGAGGAAGCTGTTAAAGCTGTGAACTCGTTTGATGCAAAATGAGCAAAGTGCTCGCACACAGCTGGAAGTCGGTCTGTTATTACACCTGCATTCTTCATTACTCATCCTTGAGATCCTCTATAAATACACACGACGATAAACGGATTATTGAGTGCAGGGGAAACGATGAATCTAACAAAATCCAGCAGAAAAAGTCAGGGAGAAGGGAAAGAAGTGACAAAAAGCCAGAGAGAGAGAGAGTGAGAGAGAGAGAGTGAGAGAGAGAGAGAGAGAGAGAGAGAGACTGGGTAGCGTCCACTTCAATACCAATGAAAGAGGAGCAGGTGGCTTACAGACACCACCAGGGCTCTGTTTGGACATCACTCACTGCTGCACAGTGGGAGGACATCACGCCAAGTGTCTTACTGTAATGCACACAGTATGAGAGAGGGGGGGTGCATGCATGCATGTGTGTATGTGTGTGTATGTGTGTGTGTGTGTGTGTGTGTGTGTGTGTGTGTGTGTGTGTGTGTGTGTGTGTTCATGTAATAAGCAATGAGGTATGAAGAATAGAATGAAAGTTGCAGGGACAGACTGCGAGCCCTTAAGGGGAGAAATCTGAATGAGTGCATGCTTTTTCTGTGTGTGTGTGTGTGTGTGTGTGTGTGTGTGTGTGTCTATGTGTCTCTGTGTGTGTGTTTTATGCTGTAAGGACATGAATCAACACATCAGCACATGAACCCATCAACTCCAGCTCATAAACTCGCAACAAAAACTATTAAAACCCCAAACAAACACAGAAACACGTAATAAAATACATCAAAAGCTCAATTAACACATAAACGCTTAAGGAAAGTCATTACTGGGCCCCGAAAAGAAAACTTCACTCAATCCTTTAAAAAAGCCAATTAACAGAAACTCAAAACACAACGACGAAAGAAACTATGAAGGACTGTTACGAAGTGCTGACACTGGAGACCTCGAATGTTATATTAACACTTCACCAAATCAACGAGTGAACAGCCTCACCCACTCATGGGCTCGGGAAGCCCGGAGTCTGTCCCATGGTACAAGCTGAGTCCATTACATGGCACTACATTTATTCACACACACTACACACTAATTAGCTTAATCTGCATACTTAATCCGTACTGTATACTACCAAGCCACTGCATGCAGTGCCGGTTAAAAGCCCGGATGAAAATGGGAGGGTTGTGCCAAGTTGTTGTGCGGATTGATGGTCAACAACAACAACAACAATTAGCCTAATCTGCATGTTTTCCGACTGTAGGAGGAAACCCACTAAGCATAGGGAGAATATGCAAACACACACACACAGACCTGAGGCGGGTATCGAACCCTCGACCCTGGAGGAGAGAAGCCAAAGTGCACAGAATGAGCAGTTACTATAGTAATTACTACAGTATAGTATAGTACAGTGCAGTATTTATTATAATATAGTATTGTATAGTATAGTATTTACTGCAGTATAGTATTTACTAAAGTACAGTGAAACCTCGGATTGCGAGTAACGCGGTTTGCGAGTGTTCAGCAAGACGAGCAAAGATTTTTAATCAGTTTTGACTTGGAAAACAAGTCTTGGTTTACGAGTACAGAGTATCATGTATCACGCACGCGCTTCTTGTTTTGACACCGAGCGTCACGTGATCACAACTGAGCCAACGGTTTTTCTCTTTCTTGCGCTGCGGAATTGTGGGTAATCGTCTCCCCTGCTGGGTCTTAGTGCTCGTCTCTTACTCGGATAATCAACATCCGTGCACACGTGTACTGTTTACTATAACACTGTGACCACGTGCGTGTGCGTAAAACATATTTTATTTTGTGTCTGTATGCGTGTGTGTTAGTGATGCGCGGGTCGTCTCGTAACCCGCGGGTCGGGTTGGGGCGGGTAAAGAAATTGTCACTTTATTTGCGGTGCGGGTTGGGGCGGGTCATTAAAAACAAAATTAAATTAAAAATCCATGTATGTTGCGTGCAAGGTCGGGAATTTACATCATTTAATGGTCGCGGGTGCGGGTTGTAAAAATAGATACAGTGGTGCGGGGCGGACTGGGGCGGGCCAAATAATTTCATAAAAGCGGGACCCGCGGGTTGGAAAAATACGCGACCCGCGCATCACTAGTGTGTGTACAGCGCGCGTGTAAAGCAAAAGCAAGTTCCATTAGAGAGGTTAAAGATCCATTTTCTCTCTCTGTTCAAAGCTCAGCCTGCTCTTTGTGTCTGTGTGCGCCCGCGCCATTGGACACCGTGCCACACACACTCACACACACACCTCTCCTACTTTCGCCTTCACACACACACACACACACACACACACACACACTCTTTCTCTTTGCTCTACACAGAAACACTGCTCCGTCGCGATTCTTTTCAAAGGTAAAGTTGTAGTGCAGCCACATAAGGGGGTTAGTTTACTTAGGCTAAAATAAAGTGGCCTTTTTAAACGACCCTAAACGGTTATTTTGTTCCCCAGAAAGACAGTGTTTTGGTTCCAGGGTTAAGCTCTCGCGCGCATTCGCAGTTGTGCCGCGAGGGAACCCCGATGACCTATCGGGTCACGTGTGCCGGTATAAAGCCGGAACCGGCATACAGTAGTACTCGGGACGGAGAGATGAAGATACGCAGCGCTGTTTTTGGTTTGAGAGAGAGCGATTGTTTGGATTCTTAGGATTACTTTTCCTGGAACACATACAATACCCTCCTCATTCCGTTTTCTCGTGCTCCCGGATTTAGCATCTTACGCCGGTGAGGCCGAGCCATCTCTCCCGTTCACCATTTCATACACTCACAATAACACGGACTTGGACATTCATACATACGCACACACGCACACGGATACACTACTGACATCGTTCATAGTTGTATATATTTTGTATATATTGTTATAACCTTATTTGTTTGTTTGTCTTTTTCATTTAATGCACTTTGGTTTGGTTTGGAAATTGTTGTTGTCGCGTGTCTTGTCTTGCTCCGCGAAGATTGCGCAACACCGGGAGTGAATAATAGTAGCCCGTATCTAGATTTAAGACCCCGAAATTGTGTAATTAGCTCTAAAATAAAACCTGAGCGTTACAAAGTGCAGGTTAATTTGTTTTATTTTTACTTTACAGCGGTGATTCCGTCAGTGTGTCGCTCAATCGAGGGTCATTAGAGACATTTCTTGTTTATTTTTCCAATAAAACAGTATTTCTGTTTTCGTGTGTGCGAAAGATCACTGGGAGATCATCAGAGAACGTTGTCCGAGCTCAGTACGGCTCCTCACTACAGTAGCGGTAGAGGTAGGGCAGCTCAATGGTTAAGCTGTTGGGTTTCTGATCGGACGGTCCCAGGTTCAAACCCCTGTGCCACTTGAGCAAGGCTCATAACCCTCAGCTACACCCGATGTATAATGAGATAAAATATATCTGCCTCTCTAGATACTGTAAGGGAGTCTGCCATACATATCACAGTTTGTAACTGTCAAAATAAATAAATAAATAAATAATAATAATAATAATAATGAAAACTCGAAATGTAATCTCATATTTAAAAAAATATATAGCAATGTCTACGTTACTCTTGGCCTAGTGGTTAGTACTGTGGCCTCGCACCTCTAGGTTCGATTCCCACCTCGGGTTTGTGTGCATGGAGTTTGCATGTTCTCCCCGTGCTTGGTGGGTTTCCTTCTGGTACTCCGGTTTCCTCCCACAGTCCAAAGACATGCAGGTTAGGCCGAATTACCTGTAGTGTGTGAATGACAACCGGGCGTTGGCCTGGCAATGCGAACCCTTAAGTAACCGCTACAGTAACAGCGGATATATCTTCAGGATGTGGAGTATCGGTTGTCCGATGTGTCAGATGGCACATGGACAGATCAAAATACCAAAGAAGAAAAAAAGGTACTCTTGGTAGGATAATGTTAGTAATAAGTATGTTTGCAAGAAGCAACCCAAAACAGGATGTTCGAGGTCAACAGGTAACTAGCTTAACTGAAAATTTAGATGGTCCATGACTTTAAAAAGAAAATGCAGTAAGTCTTGACATATCTTTAAGAATTCAAGCAATCCCAGCAGTTCTTGGTAATTCCTAACAAATCCTGAGATATCGCACGTCCTCTGTAGTTTGCGGTACGTCTGCGATGAAGTCATACGTGGTTCATACATACGGCGTGCTCTCACATACTGTTTGGCAATTAATTTGCTCGTCCACCATTTTTTATTTCCGCCGGTCCGGTGTCAGGACTCCAGAGGAGAATCTGCACACGGTGTTTAAATCCAGCTACGATTAAGGTTTGATAACTGATGCATGATATGATATTCAGGACGAGAATAAAATCTGTGAAATCTGTCATTATATCAGCGGTCTGTCACATCATTAATTTCTTTCCACCCAGGCATTAGCGCATTACCAGATAGCATGCGTTTACTCTCAGATTCAGAGCGTAGGCTGCAGGAGGCTCGGAGGAGCTGCGTTAAGAGGACGCAAGTAATAACTGCTGTTGCCAGATGGTTGCTACTTCGTGTCATTAAGTTAAACAGAATTGCCAAAGGAGGCATCACATGGCACCGGCACTCGCACGCAACAGGACCATCGTGTTTGCATCGATACATGAGTGAACCCCTAAATTGTTTATCAGTGCTGTATGGTTTAATCCCAAAATGTTGATTTGGTTCCCAAATTATTGTTGAAAATGTGCTGCATTATTTTCACTCTAAATGCCATGATGTCGTGTGAGGTGGTAATGCCACAGTGTCTCATGATGCCCTAACGATCCTATGTGCTTGTCTGTTGTTGTGCCTCAGTTTTGGGCTGAAATCACGTCTTCGTCCCTGTTCTGCCTCCTGCTCTTTGCCCTGTTGTGTTCGCCTGTCCTGTGTTACGTCCTCGATAAGTTTTTCTATGTACACCTTGTTGTGTCACAATATCTTGTCATTTCTACATTTCCCGAGCTTTGTGTTTTCTAGCTTTTTATTTTTTACTTTTTCTATTTCCCCGACTCTCGCCTGTGCTGCTTTTTTATCATCACGGATTATCCCAGTACTCTGACTCCCACTTTCAGTTCTGTCTATGATTCTTGGATTTTCCCCAAATAAAGCCCACGCGGAGGATCTGCACTTGTGTTCCGCCTCGTTCGCCACCACTCTTTATGTTACACTGGATGGGAAATTGGCAAAATGATCAGAAATGATAATGTCTTACTCAGTCTTACTCTAGAACACAGCGTCATGAGTTCTACTGTTCTAAATTGCATGACTCGTCATTTTCAAATCAATGATTGGATTTGGAGGAAATGCAGTGAACCAGCTGGTTAACGCTGGCTCATTAGCTGAACAACTGACAACCTGAATCAACAAATTCACTCCCATGACACTTTATACGTATTTGTTATATACAGTATGGCAGAGTGGTTAGCAATGTCGCCGTTCACCTCCAGGACCCAGGTTCAATTCCTGGCTCGGGGTTTGTGTGCGTGGAGTTTGCATGTTCTCCCCGTGCTTGGTGGGTTTCCTCCACCGGTTTTCTCCCACAGTCTAAAGACATGAAGATTAGACTAATGGGCGTTCCCAAATTGCCCATAGTGTGTGTGTGTGTGTGTGTGCATTGCGAAGGACTGGAATCCTGTCCTAAGTCTCCTGGGATAGACTCCAGGGCCCCCAAGAGCCTGTCTACAAGATCAAGTGGTATAGAAGGTGAGTGAGTGAGAGGTTAGTTTTGCGCTATGGCCAATAGAGGGCAGCAGGTGAAATTTCAGCACAAATCTGATAGATTCGGAAGATCAAATCCATCACATTCCTGATTCCTGAGTTTTAATCCTAACCACTGTTTTAAAACACTTTAATGGACACTACCCAAGCTGGTTACTCTGTCATAGAAACACATGCATCTCTGCACTATATCACTATATACAGTATATATATATATCCACCCTACTGGCGAAGGTTTTTTAGTCACCCAAAATGTCCCTTAATACCTGATTTGATGTGGCGGGTCACATAAGTGCTCACTGCACAGGATTCAAGTGCTTGGATAACATTTTTCTCTCCTTTCTGTCAGATCCAGCATTAACCTTTTCCCCAATTTTACTCCTAGCTCTTCTGTTGGATCGGTCTACACCAGCCAGCCTTAGCCACCCCTGACCCTGTTGCCGGTTCACTCTTTGCACCACTTTTGGTACATCCTGACCACTGCAGACCAGGAACATCCCGGTCCCCAATCATCTAGTCATCAAAATTTAGCTCTTGTCACAGTAGATATTGTACAGTTAAAATATCTCATTACAATGGCACATGGAAGTGGGTGGGATTGGCAGTAAGTGAACCTTTTGTCCTGAAGAAAAAATTGGGAAATTGTAAGGATTTGAGTGAATTTGACCAGGGCCAAATTGTGATGGCTAGAAGACTGGGTCAGACCAACTCCAACCAAAACTGCAGCTCTTCTGGAATGTTCCTGGTCTGCAGTGGTCAGGATACTGTATATGAAAAGTGATCCAAAGAAGGAAAACCAGTAAACTGGTGACAGGGTCATGGGTGGCCAGATCTTACTGATGCACATGGGAAGTGAAGGCTGACCCGGGTCGTCCGATCCGATAGAAGAGCTAGTGTAGCACAAACCGCTGAAAAGGTTCATGCTGGTTCTGATAGAAAGGTGTCAGAACAGACAGGTCAGTACGTTTTGGTGGCAAAAGGGTGGACCTACTCAATCTTAGGTGGCTGATCATACTGTTTGCCTCATACTGAATCTCCGAATCAGTTTCAATGCACAATCCCTTGTCTACTCAACAAGATTATTCACAAGATCTGATCATTCGGGCATGGCAGCCAGAACAGAACCAGGCCGAAGTCCAAGAAGACTTTGTGCAGAGCCTGGATTAGGACAGAAAGTAAGAACAGAGGGAATGGTATGTTTACGGATGTACTGGAACCAGTGAGAATAATGTATGCAGAACGGAATAACACTAAACTAAAACAAACATTAAATCCTCACAAAACTGTGCTGCCTTGAAGAGTTTTATGAGCGTGAACGAAGACAACGAGTCCCGGTGTATTAGAATCGCTGTTACGTCCTCACACTGGCTGATGAAAAGACTAGAAAAGAAGGGAAGCTGCAGCCACGGGACTCTTATTTTCCATCAGTCAAAAACATTTACCCTGCTTCAGGCCGCGCTGATGCGATTTAATAATAATTTCCATTCATTTCTAGGCAATTATTCCATGAGCTGCAGCATCGGCATCTAATTGGACACGCTGAAGAAATTCCAAACCTGCTGCATACAGGCTAATGAAGAGTGTTCAAGGTATTTTGGCGAGGTCTGGATAGCAACGTGTGTGCTTTTACTGAAGAAGATACAGCGTACAGGATCAGATAACGCGAAAACACCGGAATTATACAGTAGATACAGTTATTCAAGTTTATTGAAAATGCAATAAATGTTAGCAATGCTAGCGTGCTAGGTCTGTGGAGGATATTCAAAACATATAGACAGTACGGTAACTATATCACAAACATTTATATTTATCATGCTAAATAACATATATGTACTAAAGCATTTCCCACATAAACCTACAGTAGATAAACGTTTATAATGATTTATTCCACCAGCCGTAAATTTTTTCAAGGCAGATTTTGTCAATTTATTAGATTTCATTCGGCACGGTGGCGTAGTGTTTAGCACTGTCGCCTTGCACCTCCAGGTTTCGGGTTTGATTCCCACCTCGAGGTCTGTGTTCATGGACTTGGTGAGATACTTCCAGGTACTCTGGTTTCCTCCCACAGACATGCCAAAGACAGGCAGACTAGGCTAATTGGTGTTTCCAAGTTACCTGTAGTGTGTGCATGAACGTATGAGTGTGTGTATGTGTGTGTGTGTGTGCCCTGTGATGGATTGGCATCACGTCCAAAGTATACCACGCCTCGTGCCCTAAGTCTCCTGGGATGTTCTCCAGGCCCTTGTATACAAGATCAAGTGGTTTAGACGATGAGCGAATATTGGATTTTACCTTAAATATCTACGTAAGCATTTCGTGGCAACTGAAAAAAAGCTTTATGAGCATTTATATAATTATATTATATTATATTATATTATATTATATTATATTATATTATATTATATTATATTATATTATATTATATTA
>JAQQZT010000019.1:850763-861860 GCA_030068275.1 Clarias platycephalus | reverse complement strand
TTGCCCACGGTGTGCCCTAAGTCTCCTGAAAGAGGCTCTAAACCCCCCCCCCCCCCCCATGACCCTGTATACAGGTTAAAACGGTATATCTGATAGCAATAGTCTGAAAGAACGCCAGTTGAGATGTTTTTTATTCTTCACAGAGAAGTGCACACTCAGAGCCACAGGACCTCCAACCACCCCCCCCTCCCTGACATGAAAAAAAAGAAAAAAAGAAAGAAAAAAAGTGTGCAGTTTCTCAGCTCAAGCACACCTGAGGGCATTGCTGAGAAGTTTTGTGGATCCCAGCAAACTGGAGTAAAGTTGTGCACTTGTGCTCTGAGAGTCTAGAGTACTAAACTGCCTCAGAGAGAGGGAGAGAGAGAGAGAGAGAGAGAGAGAGAGAAAGAGAGACGCGTGCATGGCGACAGGACGGTGTTTGAATGATCAGCATCATTCAGCACTGAGGCAGCTGCACTGAGGCAATCAGCTATGCAGTGGCACACATGATCAAATGCATTCATCCTTATGCAACAGCCTATTGTAGTGCACTCGGCTCACACAGCCGTCATAACGCATCACTATTATCATCAACATGCAGATTAATAACAGAGAAAAGAAAGAAGGAAAGAAAGAAAGAAAGAAATGCATGCAATCCATGATCCGTGCTCTGATCCATGCATGCAACTCTGGATGCATGCACACTGTGTACCAATTAATTAATCAAAAAAAGGCGGGGGGATGGGGGGGTGGAATGGGGGGTTCTGGTGGTAACCTGGAAAGTCGCGCGGGGTCACCGAGCATGAATCGCGTCCGACCTTCTTCTTCTTCTTCTTCCCGCTGTGATGTTTCCGCGCCTCGCAATTACTGTCGGATTTATGATGGACGCACACACAATTAATTATAACCCCCCCAAACACACACACACACACACACACACCACCACCACCTGGACGCGTCAGTGAGCGGTCGCGCGCTCGGTCCGTCCGTCTGTGTCGCCGCCGGCCGTCCTGCGCGAGCGCCGTTTCGTCATTCTGTTCTTTTCTCTTTTTTTTTCCCTCTCTTTTTTTCCCTCTTTGATGTTGTTAAACGCGGCTGTCAGAGACAGTGCAGCCCGCCAGAGACGCCATCATCTCCACCTCTCTCTCTCTCTCTCCCGCGACTTGTTGTGACGCAGACATAAAACACGGAGAGCGATAACGGAGTGGGAGGGAGCGCGACGGCCCCGACTGTGTGTGTGTGTGTGTGTGTGTGAACACCTCTTCACATCTGTACAGCGACCCGCAGATGCTGGAGGCGTGTCACGGGGTTTAAAGGAGATGTCCTGTCCCTCAGAGGCGCGCGCACCGCTCTCGCTCTCTCTCTCTCTCTCTCTGTGTGCGCGCGCTCTAAAACTAATTAGCTAAACTTTCGGACAGTCCTAACTGGCTTCTGATTGGAGCACTTACTTATTATTATTATTACTATTATTATTTTTTTTATTAGTGTTATTATTATTAGACATAGGAATCTCCAGGGGTAATCATCACAACGCCTGGGTGCTGATCCGATTTGTATTGCAATTCTAAAAGAATCACAATTTTATAAATATCCCTATTAAATGTTGTTTTAGACTGTTAGTCAATTAATAATTGACTCCTACTACACAGGATGCTGTGCTGCATACCAATGTGTGAATAGTTTACAGCGCACCACCTGTAGGATATATTCTTTTTAAAAAAAAATTAAATTTTTTTTTAATTGTAATAATAATAATAATGATAAGAAGAAGAAGAACAACAACAACAATTTGGAGTCAGTGTGGAGATATATGAATTTCCAGACAAAGGAATCACGATAGATCACAAATTGATTTTCCCCATCTCTATTATTTATTGTTTGTCTATACATAAATCTGACACTAAATATTGTTATAGCTTTATTATTATTATTATTATTATTATTATTATTATTATTATTATGTACTACTGTATATCCTGCTGAGACTCTGCTGTTCTGTACATTGCAATTTCTACTGACTTTATATCTACTGACTGTCTTTATTCATAGCTGATAACTATAGATTGAATCAGTGTCTTCAACAGGGAAGAAGTTTGGTAAAAGAATTATACCTAAGCTTAAACTTGTGCTAAAAAGCAGCTAATAATTTCCTGAGTGATATCGTGTTGAGTGATATAATTCCAGCATCTGGGGCTTTTTGGAGGTCTTAATATAAAATTATGTCATAATGGTATTGGTATGTCCCCTTTAAATGCATGTACCCAATCTTCCCACTGTGTTTCTGGTGCCCGGGCCACAATGGGGCAGGTGCTTGGGCCCAATTATTGTTACTTGCAACTATATTCTGATTATTATTATTATTACTATTATTGTTATTATTATTATTTATATCTTAGGTCTATTTTTTCCTTTTGCTTTATATAATTAATGTACCTTCTAAGATTTGTTATTACAACAATGAAAGAAGATGTTTTATAATTTCTAATTATAATTATTTATTAATTCAATAGTACTCAGTAATTAGTGGTTAGCACTGTCACCTTTCACCTCCAGGGTCCAGGTTTGATTCCCATCTCGGAGTCTGTGTTCATGAAGTTTGCATGTTCTCCCCGTGCTTGGCGGGTTTCCTCCCAAATTCCCCGTAGTGTGTGAATGAGTGTGTGTGTGTGTGTGTGTGTGTGTCCTGTGATGGATTGGTACTCTGTCCAGGGTCCACCCCACCTTGTGCCCCAAGTCTCCTGGGAAAGGCTCCAGGCCCCCCGCAACCCTGAATACAGGATAAAGCAGTAATGAGTGAGTGAGTAGTAATCAGTCTTTTTTTTTTTTTTTTTACTATAAACCTACTATAATTTTTTATTATAAACATTTACAGATAAACAGTTTTGCACACTTTACCTATCCATATTCAGATAATAAGTGCATGTTGTTGTTGTTGTTGTTGTTGTTGCATTGCTTTATATACTCGTAGTATTGTTAAATATTTTGATAAACTATTCCCAACACCCGTATATTGTGAGCTTTATAAAAGATGCAACTGATTTCTTTTGTGCATACAGTGGCTCAGTAAAAAAAAAAAAAAAAAAAGGCAAAGATAAAAAGCTGTAAGCTTATCCTAACAGAATGTATGTAATTCCATGATATTCATGCTGTGATATTCAAAATGGCCCCTGGGCAGCAGGAGTGTCAGTTCTCTCACAGCACACCAGAGGGCACGAACACAACACTTCCTCAGAAGAAGGAATTTTACATTAGATACCTGGTGCTGGCCTCAATTCAGTGCCGGTTTCCCTCAGCATTTTATCTTGGGGAATCCTGTAAGTGTTAAGGTGCTTATTAGTGGAACTGTAGAGCTCAGGAACAGAATTTACCCTGAAGGTACTGGGACTTTCCAAAGATCACAGATCATTACAGTTTCAAATAGCTCTGTTAGCTCTCCACTTAGAGAAAATCCTAGACATAAGACAAGTTGGTGGACTCAGGGGTAGAGTGTAAGGGTTGTGCCTGCATGGGTGGGAAACAGCAAAAACGTGGCCTCTAAAATGCTCATATGTTTAGTAAAAATGTATTTTAATGTGTCTCACACTGGAAAAACAAACTTGACTGTCCTTAATGAAATGCCCTTTAGGATGCTCCTACATACTAGAAAACCTTTAAACTGCCCTCTAGGTGCACTTTCTAACAGGTGCACGTGTTAGAAAGCATAAAAGTGCTATCAAAGATGCTCCTGCATACAAGAGAACATGTTATTGTGTCCTCAATGACACTTTTACAAAACATACTAAAGTGCTCTCTAGGGAATGTCAGAAATATAGGTCCCTACATGCTAGAAAACATGTTTAGGTGCCCTCTGGGGTGCCTTTTTCATGTCAGGAAACATAATGAATCACCTTTTAGGGTCCCTACATGTTATAAAACATGTCAAAGTGTCATCTACAATAGGATCATGGTAGAAGACATCCTTAAGTGTCCTCAAAGATGCTCCTGTATGCAACAAAACAGGTTGATTTGCCAACAAGGGTGCCCATAGAAAACATGTTGAAGTGCCCTATAGGACATGCTAGAAATCTAGTGCCCTACATGATAGGAACATGTTAAGGTGCCCTCTATGGTCCCCTTCATCCTTAAAAAATGTTGAAAAGCAGTCTAGGATGCCCATACATTGTAGAAAACATGCCCTCTAGGGTGCTCCTGCATGCTAGGAAACATATAAAATGTACCTCTTGGGTGCCTTTACATTCTGGAAAACGAGTTGGAGTGCCCTCCTCATGTATAAGTGCCCTCTAGGTGCACTTATATTCAAGAAAATATGGTGAATTCCCCCTCTAGGGTGCCTCTGGGTGCTAGAAGAAATGTTGAAATGCTCTCTAGTGTGTCCGTACATTCTAGAAAATATGTTTTAGTGCCCTCTTGACTGTCCCTGCATGCATGATAACATATTGAAGTGCCTTTGAGGATGATCCTGCATGCAAGAAAACCTGTTGAAGTGCCCTCAAAGGTGCCCACTAGTAAACATTTTGTATTGCCTTCTAGCCTGTCCGTACATGCAAGAACAGGTTGATGTGCCCTCAAATGTTCTCCAAATGTTCTCATATTTGACCAACCAAAATTTCTTAAATGTTCTATTGTACAGCATATTTCTATTTTTATTTATATTTTAATCCTAGTTAAATTAATTTTTTCTATCATATTTCTTTTATTCATATTTATTTCTTATTATAAGCTTTAATTCTCTTTTTAAGGTCACTGGCGGTCGTGTAAGCATTTCAATGCATATCGTACTGTGTATGACTGTGTATGTGACAAATAAAATTTGAATTTGAATTTAGTAAACATGTTTCCCAACATGATAGAATATGCTGTATATTGAAGTGACCTCTAGGGATCCCATTCATACATTAAAATTTAATGAATGTCCCTAAGTGTGAAAATCTTTAAATTAAAAATATTATGTTTTTATTTTGTCTCAAAGAATGTAGGATCTTTTCCCTTCTTTCTTTCTTTCTTTCTTTCTTTCTTTCTTTCTTTCTTTCTTTCTTTCTTTCCTTTTTTTCTTCTAATGCAAAAATGAATATCTCAGTAATTTAAATCACACACAAAAAAGCAAAGAAATAAACAATAAACAATATTCCACACCAGACACAAATGATACAGGGTGTCATAAAATGTTTCCATGTTTTGCATGTCTTTTATCTTCTAAATATCTCTTAAAGGAGCCGTTGGTTATTTTACAGCCCTCTGCTGGTTATATGGTGAATTTCTCTTACAATGAAAATATTTACAAGCCTTTCTATTCTCCATATCTAACTTTAACAGGGAGCCAAGATGGTGAGTTTTGGATGGGGCAGGGCCTATTTCTGGACCAGAAGCAAATAAACTAAAGCTTCAAAATAAATAAGGTAGCTAACTTCATTGTGCAAATAATAGATTTCATAGATTCGTAGAATTTGTGTGTTTGTGTTTTTTTTAATGACAGGATTATGATGAAAAAAGTGATAAACTGCTTCTTTAATTCCTGAAGAAAGAGAGAGAGAGATTTAATACTTGCATTGGTGACTGGATATTTATTTATATATGTACCATCATACTGTACCAATTGAATTCATCAAATTGTCTCGTCCTGTTCCACCCTCCATTATGACCAGTGAATAGATGTGTCCTGGGTCTTGGTTAAACTTGTTTATAGGGATTTTGGTAACCTTCGATGGGCGAGTTGTCCTGTGACAGCTAACTGACACCTTATAACAAGTATGATATTAGAGTTACAATAGCAGGCAGGGCTTGCATGCTTTCATATAATGCTGGTAAACCTGCCTGTCATGAAGTCGTTGAGATGTATTGGTCATGCGTATGAAGCATTTCAGACCAGATCAGCAAGTAAACCTTCCACCAAGTCTGGAGTTTCCTTAACTTATTTCAGCTATTTCTTTATTTGAATACTTAAAAAACAGATTTAAAAAGGCTTTCTTTTGGGTTTAGACACCATGTGCTAATCCTACGTGCAGTACAACGAAGGATTGACACATTTTAAGAAGGCTTGCTTTTCAGCCTGGATTGAGGTGAGTCAGACACATACTAAGTTTACACTCAAACCTGCAATGAAGCAAAAGAAAAACTCTTTTAATGTTGTAACGAGAATGTGTGGATTTTTACACAATAAAAAAAAACTGTATGATTGAACGATTGTGTTGATGTACAGTACTGTATGTGTCAAGAATGAGCCAACAGGAACACTTTCAACACAGACCATGTAATATTTACATGCTGACTAACTTTAAACTGGAGCTTTAATCGAGCAAAATATCCCTATACAATAAAAAAGTGGGTGATTTGAAAATGAGTCTTTCAATTAAACCACTCTTGAGTCAGAAGGATCGATTCGTCTGTGAGAATGAATAAAAGGTTTTGATTCGCTTAAATGAATTAGTCAGTAGAATCAATTCAGTAAATTGAGTCTTAATGACTGGATTACAGTGACAGTGTAAACACCTGGCTGGACTGTATGCTGAGGTAGTAATGGCAGAAATCTGTTTAGATTGTGGCATAATTTATACACATTTTACATTTTAGTTGTTATAAAATGTATTTGTAACAATAACAATAATAATTTCAAATGCAAAACAATTTCAAACGATCTGTAGTGTCCGTAACCGTGTCAAGTTCATGTTGCAATATCTTAACAATTTAGCATTTTTGAATAATACACTTTTTCAGGTTTATGTCTTTTCATGTGAAATCCAAATTGGCCAAATTTCTCTCTGAAGGACAGATAAGATAATTGAAAAATTTTAATTCAGAAAAGTTACGGACACTACAGACATAAAAGGGCACGGAATTGTATTTAACTGTTTATATACAGTATATAAAAAGACGAAGCATGGATCAGGAGATAAGAAGCATTAAGTATTATGAAAAATGGTGTTATATGATATTATCTAAAATTTTACACCTTGTTTTGCACTTTGTTTAGCACCGATATCATGTTTTGGCAGTAATTAAAATAATGATACATTTACTGTACGTTTTTTTAAATAGGTAAAATAGATATTTATATTAGCCGAATATTTCCTTAAACAGTCGATTATAACCATGATATCATGAAACCGTGATATTTTTAGACTGGGTGCTCATACCGCCAACAGTTCAAAGCAACATCAAAGTTTTTTTTTTTTTTTTTTTTTAATAGAAAAACGCTACTGATTAAACTAATGCGAGCGAATCGTTCGTTATTAACGGCTCCGGGAATCGATTCGAATGTTCCGATTCGCTACAAAGTATCGAGTAGAGTGAGTGAGCGCGCGCGCCGCAGCTGCTCATTCGCCGGCTGGTTGCCAAGAGCGCAGCAGAGCGGAAGTGCCCCGTCACTATGGCAGCCAGAGGGTGTGTGTGTGTGTGTGTGTGTGTGTGTGTATTCTGTTCAACACGACGTTCACTTCCCCGCTGCAGTCAGACGATAACACAGTGACAGCTGATCAGGAGCAGGGAGATATGGAGGCTCGGAGTCACTGACTTCACTACAGAATAACACACCAGATGGACTCAGTGCTCCCACACTAGCAGGTATTTCATATCTCATATCTTTATATACATTTAGGCTTGGACTTAATTTATTATAGACATCACGTTGGAACAAAGAGATTGCTTTGGTGTACATTCATTTATTTATTTATTAATTTGTGTGTGTGTGTGTGTGTGTGTGTGATTGTAATTTCCCCTGCTTTGATCTTTTCACGTCCTTGTAAACAGACCCACTCTGTGTCAGACACTGTTTTTTGCCATAAGAGCGTTACAGTATACTGTACAGTTTGCATACTGTAACTTCCCGTGTGCATGAACTCAGCAGGAACCTCTGTGAGCCTGCAAAGAGGACATTACATTCATTTGGGGTGTGACCTTCGGTAACTTAGGATATCGGCCGTGCTGCCAAGTCATGCATACAACAGGAAGATGTGAAGAACAGATGTGTGTATGTGGTTAAATAAAAAGACCAAATGTGCTTTACTAAATGTGCTTACAGGTCGCTGTACGTTAGTTCAGTATTTATCACTGGCTGTCACACATAGAAATGTACAAGCCAGAGGTCGGTCTGTGCATCCTTATCTTCCCCAGTGGTCCCTATCTGCACCGTAATCAAAACACCAGAGAAGGAAATTGGCAAAAGCAAGGAGGGGTCGGAATTCAAATTGTAAGCTTGCTGCCTGCCGGAGGGAAATGTAAATCATGTAAACAAATGATCCATTAAGCCCCGCTGGCTTATCACGCACCGTCTGAGCTCTCCTTACTAAACCAACATGTGTGTGTGTTTCTGTGGACACAGCCGCTACCACTATGCTCCACCGGAATATGAGGACAGTTGGGGTGGAGCTACCCGAGATGGGGTCGAAAGACGTTCCCCTCATCGGCTACCGTCCCCTTCCACCAGACGCCAGCGGTCCTCCTGGTCAGTGGGCGAAGGAGGCGGTTACCAGAGAACAATGCTCCTCTCAGGTGAGACTGAAATGTTGTCATCATCAGCTTTATCATTAGTCACTCAGTTCTGCCAAAAAAGAGGAGATCCCAATTAAATCAGCGATTTGTAACTTTTAGTCCCCCTATGCTGCTTTCAAAGCTGATTCAAAACTGTGGAAAAACGACCACCCTGTTGAATCTACGTACGCCCTTTTTAGCTTCCTTCAAATTGAAAATGAGCTGAGCTGAGCAACTGTGTTCAGACTAGGCGGATGGGCAGAGCTAATTTCAGGGTCAGAAAAATGCAAAACAGAAACGTAAAATGAAAGAACAGCTATCCAATGTGCCGCATGACAATATTGTGATTGTGAGTCAAAGTTTATTTGATAATACAAAGATTACACTACTGTATTTTCAAACTATAAGTTGTTTTTGAGTGCTTTCAAAATTTCCTCAGATTTAAGTCATAATGTTTACTAGCGCACACAACCAAGCCACGTCCAGAATAAGGTTAAAAACATTGTATGTTTTTTACAATAACATGGCACAAAACCCCAAATTGCATTATTTGAAAAAAAATAAAAAAGTGTTACAGGTCTACAAAAACATTTCAAAGTTACGAACTGCTCCTTTAATCTCAGATGTAGTTGCAGGCTTTCAGAAAGCCTCAGGCAGCCAGCCTCTTTCAAAATGAGCACAATAACGTACAATACTTTCCAAGACCCACATAAAATCCATCCCATTTTAGCTTCCACTGCGTTGTGTTAAGAACAAGACAGGAAGTTCATGTTGTGAGCATACGGCTACACAAACTGAGCTTTTTTTCCTTATTTGTTGTTTGTTGCCGTTTCCTTTCTCTGTCTGTATCAATGTGGCCGTATGGATCTTATCTGTTTCAGGCAAGCTAGCTGGTCCTTCTGCTCATCACCCAGCTGCTGAGCTCTCAGTCAAGAAATTATATGATAAACCAAAAAGACAAGCTACTGTATATCACAGGACATAAGATTTGTTTTATTAACATTAACTGAAATTCTTAGAGTTTCATCTTTGTTACCTGTTAATTAACTACGTACCTAGGACCAAGATTAGTCACAACTCTTAAATATTTTTGGTATATTCCAACGAGGAACTCTTTTTGCAAGAGGCTAGGCTATGCTGTTTCTTTTGCACATGGAAAAATTATAAAATTCTTAAAATTAAAATAATTTCCCATATTTGTATAATTGGAGTATCGTCACTGTTTGTTCCACATGGTGCTAAGCGACTGCAAATTTCAAATAGAGATCATAAACTAGCAAAAAATTATTGTTAGCTAGCCCTTATCGCCATTGTAACTTGTATTTAAGACTTTTATAAAGAAAATAAAGGCTTGGTGATGATAAAAATTATATACATTTGTCGGGAATGTCAACATTTACCTCAGATGTGCTGGTTCATTATCTAAAAAATGCTCCCCATGACTGTAATTAGACGTACTTTCATTTTAGCATTGATTGCTAAACACATTTCTATACGTCTCTGCAATATTGAGAAACGCTGTGAACTTTAAAGCGATAAATGTTACAATAGTGGAAAGTTCATGTGCGTTCTGTCATGTCTGTTACGAATTCAGTGGAGTCAAGATGATTTTGTGGTGGATGGAGCTGTTTGTGTTTTGGCTGAAGTAGATATTGTTCTGTTCATTTTTGGAATTACAACTGTTTTCTATTTATTAATTAAAAACGGTGGTGCTAATTCCTAGCAGGATTCATACATTTATTGGTTTCTTAGACTCAGACCTATTTATTAAGGAAGATATTGTAATACTTTGCTCTGGAGTAAGGATGTCTAATAAGTGCTAATGTCTTCGTATCACTGTAGTTGCTCAACAATTCACTGTAATTACTGAATAATACGCTTTCATGTGCAGACTCATCAATGAAGGAAAAGTCTAAGAGGTTCAAGTTGCTTTAAATGTTGTTACACATCACTGAAGATCATTTGTCTGTTCCAGTTTACAATGTCTGGTTCATTACCTCTCGTCATCAGAGCTAATTTAACACTTTGATTCTACAACCTAAAAAAAGAAGTCACACTAACTCGATGCGGAGACTTAGCCACAGCCATTTCCCTTCTGTCTGGTCACGTGACCCGCTGCCTCATGGGTCTAAAGCAATGGGGTCCGGTGTGTAATACAGTGGCTCTTTTGTAAGCAGTATACTCAGATGACACAGTCAGGGACTAGAACAGTCATCATGCTGAAACCAGATCCGCGCAACACGGTTCAGACTTTAATGAAAAAGCCATGGTAGACATGTAGGGTAGAAGAAAGCCTCAGGTTATTCTTATGTACATCTAGAGCCCCGGTTTGGCTAAAAACAGGCATCTTATGACCCAGATCGGCTTGCAGGGTGTCCT
Organism: Clarias platycephalus; assembly: GCA_030068275.1. Lineage (NCBI taxonomy): Eukaryota > Metazoa > Chordata > Actinopteri > Siluriformes > Clariidae > Clarias > Clarias platycephalus. Next base: position 851,039 of record JAQQZT010000019.1, on the reverse strand, counting down.
TGAGTCTCACCATGAGTATGTGCAGTTCTGGTTAACTGAAATGATGTCAGAGGAAAGTGCACAGAAGGAACTTTATTACTGTTCAGGCTGATTTATATGCTTCATTGAAAACTGTCTCTTAGTGTAATGGTTGTTATTCCAGACATGTTGTATTAATTCTAAATTGGACTCAAGCGATGCAGGGATAAATACCGTATCTGTAGTATTTAATCCAGAATCCAGATCCCGCAAATCATGCTACAGTTTTGGTAAACTTTCCTAAAATTAATAGTAATT
>JAQQZT010000019.1:834536-850276 GCA_030068275.1 Clarias platycephalus | reverse complement strand
GTATCCAATATGTCTTACTTAATTTTTCAAAGCCTAATTAAATAATAAAACTATCCCCCAATATGAAAAACATACATTTACTAGGCTTTATTAACTTCAAAAGTCTTTTGGTTTTCCTACATGTTTATTTTCATTGTAAAGACCTTAAAAAGCTCTTCTTGTTGTGCAAAATTTATGTTACAGGATGATAGAAATCATTCAAAGGAAGACGCTAGTTTGATGAAAAGAGGTGATTTCTATCAAGCTGAAAGCACCATGTTGCATCCGCGCTTCTCAAACCGAGGCCACTCGAATTTTCCTAATGCAAATCAGTGATTAAATATTAAAGAATGTGATCGCGAAACCTGGATCGGGACCATTACTCAGATTCCCCGAGCGAGCGAACGAGCGAGCTAGAAAATCTAGGGAAAAGTTCAGTGTGAGAACAGAGGAAAGCAGCCTTAAGAAACAGGAAGCAAGACAAAGGGAATGGATTCATGGAGAGATGGATGGTAAGAGGATCTGTAAATAGGCCTGTGTGTGATGTTTAAAATACAATCAGCGCTAAAAGGGAAAAAAAAAAACCGCATGACTGTCATAGTTGTGTGTGTGTGAAATAGAGAGAGAGGAGGGAAAATAGGCACCATGACACAACATCATGTCCTGCTTCCTGTGTTTGTCCACACTTTATTATGCACTTCCTGTAGCCTGAGACAGACGCACAAGGCTGTTTCGGCACAGTGGGACTTGTATTCAAGGTGAAACTCACACTGGAAGCAGACAATAGATAAATGTGTAAACAATGTCATTATTTCGAGCTGCAATTAGCATGGACTTGGTTTTGCTTTAGAGTAATTATAACTGTAATAAATACGTAATGCAGTCGGGTCTACGTACTGGTTTTATATGCATCTTAAAAATTCAATCATTACAAAAAAGGAACCGGAACACTGTAAATACACAATTTGATTCATTAACTGGTTCATTCATTTAAAAGGTTTGTCCATTACCACTAGACCACTTGTCTAAGATAGACAACAGCAACTTTAAATCATCTAAAATAGTTTTGTTCATTACACATACTGTATGCTGCTAGTGTGGATAGATTAGGTTGTAAAATTCTTTTCTTTAACCATTGTGTTTGAATAAAAGGATTTGTGAATGGTTGGATGAAACCATTTAACATAAGGGTGATTCAAGTTCAATGAGTAGAGAGAGGAAAAAAAACCTTCGTATAAGTATAAAACTAGACTACCTACAATAGTTAGCATGAAACTGAAACTTCCTTCGGTTTAGACGCTGAATTCATGAATGGCCAACCTGACATGAGAATGGTGTGGGTTTCATGGTCTTGACACCCATGGAGTCAGTGATGTTATGAATGTAATGCTACAGTATATGAGGGTGCTGTCCACTACATCGCCACCAACAGCACCCCTGATTATTAGCACTTGATGACAAATTCCACACTGGAAACTCTCACTCTGAGTGATTTGATATTAATTGGGATGAAACCTTTTCTAAGAAAAAAAGAAAAAAAGAAAATCATAAACAGAGATTAGTAGAAAGTTAAATTACTGGAACAGCAAGTAAACCTAACACAGTACAACTCATAAGGAAATGTACTTAGTCACCTGAATGAAATTCCTAAATGTCATATGCCTGATCATCACTCGACAATACAAGAGGAAGAACCTTTATAATAATGACATAAGCTCCTCAAATATCACAACATAGTGTGCCAGGATCCACCATGTACACAAACTCAGGGCAGGTGGAGACATTCGTTCACAATTAGAAGGACCTCAGAGTGAAATGTACACCTCCGTGGACGTGGGTGTCTCACCATGACAGATTTAATTGTATATAAACAGGTTTAAAAGGCATGCTTTGATATTTTAATCCAGTAGCATACATGGACAGCAAAAACCTCAGTCTTGAATGAACTGGATTCAAACTTTACATGGTGTAACCTGAAGTGACCTACAAGGAATAAATGCAGAACAAAACAAGAAAACTAATAAAAGAGAAAGTGCTTAAGTGTTAATTCCATGATGGACATATTGCTATGTAGTGTGCTGTAAGGAAATCTTCATGATGTCTAAGGGGTTATTTTTTAATTTTTATTTCTTAAAGGGTTATAAGGAAAAATCCTGTTGATCTACTTCCACTTTTTACATTTCTTTAAATAAATCATGCAGCTAAGCATTTCTCTCTTGGATGGAAAATAGTGATATGAGGTGGTAACAGAAAGTTTCGAGACACGCCAACAGATGTAAATAAGTACTTCACAAGTCAGTGTGCCAAAAGACATTGTCCTGTGTACATCGGGATCTGTTCGACTGCCGCTGTTCTGACCATGTGTATTACCACGTCTGCCATTTCATTATGGATAGTTAGAACAAAGAGTGAACGTAAAATTCTGAGTTCAGAGACATTTGACACGATTCAAGTTTACGGCGATGCTGCAATGGGTTGTTCGAGGCACGCGCGCTTCAAGAGTGGAAGAACATCGCTGGAAGGCAATGAAAGATCAGGTAGACCTGCAACAAGCTCAGGCCCCAAAAATGTTGAAACCATTCGGCAACTTATGCATGATGATCAATTAAAATTTAAATCCAAATTTTATTTGTCACATACACAGTCATACACAGGACAATATGCAGTGAAATGCTTATACGACTTCTCGTGACCTTAAGATCTAAATTATCAATAGAAATAAAGTAGGGAATGAAATGAAGAATAAAATATCTCAAATTTAGCTGCAGAGAAAAAGGATAAGATATAAAATATGCCATATAAAAATATAGACAATAATGGCTGTACAAATATGCGAAATATGGAAAATGTGCAAAAGTACAGTATGCAAAATGAAATGTCCAGTAGCGTGCAAAATGAAATGAAATAGAAATGTCCAGGGTGAGTGCAACATTCTCATCAGAGAGCAATCTACAACATTGCTGCCATTGTTGGTGTGTCATACGGAGCAGTCCAGGCGATTCTCACCTGTGATTTGAACATCCGCCATGTTGCTGTCGAGTTCATCCCCAGGCTGCTGACCCAGGAGCAGCAGGAACATTACATCGAAGTCTGCCAAGAACTCCGGCAGTGTGCCATGGATAACTCGTCCTTCATGTCGAGGATCATTACCGGGTCAGGGGTAGCTCAGTGATTAAGGCGTTGGACTATGGTTAGGAAGGTCCCAGATTCAAATCCCATGATCACCAACTTGTCCTTGCCCTTAACCCTCAACTGCTCAGATGTATATTCACTCACTCATCGTCTACACCGCTTTATCCTGTATTCAGGGTCGCAGCGGGCATGGAGCCTATTCTAGGAGACTTAGGGCACGAGGCGGGGTACAACCTGGACAGGGTGCCAATCCATTGCAGAACACACATACACACACTCATTCACACACTGCAGGCAATTTGGGAACGCCAGTTAACCTAACCTACATGTCTTTGGACTGTGGGATGAAACCGAAGTCTCAGATGTATAATGAGATAAAAATGTAAGTTGCTCTGGATAAGGGCGTCTGCCAAATGTAAATGTACGGAAACTTGGCGAAACTTTGGTTTATGGGTACGACCCCGAGATGAAGCAACAGTCTTCAGAGTGAAAGAGCTCATCATCTCCATGACTGAAAAGGTGAGGCAGGTCCGCAGCTCGACCATATTGAGAATTCGCCCCCAGGGGCCAGACCGCCAATATCGAATTCTACTGCCAGGTTTTATGGCGTCAAGGATTGATATAACTGATATTACCCATTGTCCCATTTTCCCTCTTACTGTGTGACTTGTTTGTTTAAAAGACTAAAACCAAGCTACTAGCTACGGTATGTTCTGGTTAGCTCTATTGCTAACTTCAGTCATTTGCTAACTTTTCTTGGAAAAACCCTGTAATTACCCTCACATTTGAGGGAAATGTTAACATTTCTGAAATAAATTTTTTTTACTGTCACTGTGCGATTTGTTAATCTTAAAGACTTACTGGTTAAGGGTCAGCTAGATACAGTATATTGTGAATCATTTGCTAGCTTTGATTGAACAGAGCGTGAATGTGAAAGAGTTCTAAAAATCTTACAAAAGTAGTAGTTTTCAACATGATTTGAGGGCAATGTTGATATTTCTGACACAGTTTGTCTAATTTTCCTCAACACTGTGCCATTTATTTGTATAAAAGACCCACAAAGACTAGCTATTTGCCATCTAGCTGTAAGTATTAGCCTGAGCTAGTAGTTAATAGCCATCAGTAGTCCCAGACTTGGGGTTGTGTGTAAAACTTGTGTTACATAAATACTGTTTGTATATATATATTTTTTGGTTATGGGTTGTATAAAAGAATTAATAAGTCTCAATGGAGACATGCTAGCTAACCCAATTATTAGCATTATTTATGTTTTATGTACATCTCTATAGATAAATCTTGTACTGCGGTAACTTTTCCTGCTAATGGGGCTGTTTTTGTTTGCTGTGGTTAAAGAAAAAGAATTAGCACAGGAAAGTCTTTTCACAGGAATTTTTTTGTGTGTTCAAAAGAGACAACATGAGGTAATAAATGTTTGGAACAAGAACCAAAGCCAAGTTTCACTTTTACAATTTTTGATACAAATCAGTTTCAAAATTCCGGCTTGCTGTGGTTCTAACACGGTCTAATATCTTCTTAGCTTAGGGGTCAGACGAAATACACCAGCGCTACGTGAAGATGCAGGAAAAGCAGCCAATGTGCTACAGTAGAGTAATAGATACAGTAAGGCTGGTTACTTACACAAAGCTCTGTGGTGAACTAATGGAAGATCAAAGCCATACTATATGAAATGATCTGACTTAAAATGATTAAACCCACTGTTCGTTAACTGGCTGATGTTACTGTACGTGAGGATGTTAGTGCACAACTTATCAACAAACATTACACAAAACACATTAAAGTCTGCGGACCAGACGCTTAAAATTCCTCTCTGTCACATGACACAGTGTTGCTACAGCTTTCTACGATTCACCACCGACAGACCTGCGGAAACATACGGTCCCCTTATGGGATACAAAGCCTAAATATTGAGCATGATATCACTTTAGGCTTGTGATAGCATGCTCAATATTTTGTGAATTTATAGTCATCTGTAGCAAAAACATTTGCTTTGTTAAAGTCTGAGCTTATTATTCAAACTATGGTATGTACAAGACACGTTCAGGTCAAAGCAGGCCTTTTGATTGTAGAGAATAACAGAACACAGTTCTCAGTAGTGCTTGGAAACCGTCAAAGTAGAACGTTTTCTCATTACACTCTGCTTCACGGCCGAATCTCTGGCCTCCCAGGAACTCCTTAAATTTTCCAAACTTGTGGAATTAGCTTGAAGCGTGGTCAGAACTGTACGGGATATGTGTCAATAACTCCTAGCCGAGTTCCTGTAACGTGCAAGTGGTGTTGGTGAGTGATTGTGTGTCTCCACACAATCTTACCTCCACACGTCGGCAACAAGTCAGGTCAATTTTTAAAGATCAGGCGATCCACTCGCTCCATCTTCACGGGAACGACTGCATCGTGCTCCGAGCCACTTCGGCCGGGATCGTCATTCACAGACCTACAGATTTCTTTTTCAAACGTTTGCACCGTTCAAAAGTTTTACTGCGTGAAGTCTTCTATAAATATCAGTCGCTTTCACGTCTTCATTCACCAGAAATAACATTACAAGTCCCGGTGTGACTTGAACGACCCCCTCGTATAATTAACAGTAACAGTTTAAGGTGTTAATTATTTGATAAAAAAAATTATTAGTTCACAGCCGTACCTGGTGTATTCACATCTGCGTGAAGTGTTATCAACACCGAGCTCACAGAGACGCAGCAGCCATGTAAATTACCACCATGCAGAGACGACTGCTGTGTCAATATGCGCGGCTTAACAGGCTTTTTTATTATTGTTCTTATTATTAATGTTATTATCATTATTGCGTAAGCCAGAGGTGACGCTGTCGGCTTGTGAATAATCACAGGGTTTGCTTTAAAAGGAAAACAATAACAATTGTCCTGTGTTATTGTTTCACCAAGGACATCACTGTGAAGAAAAGGTGCAGAAATATGATGTCTCGAAAAGAATAATCTCCCTTTTGTGAGTGGTTTGCTCCGGTCTAGCTGGTTTATCCACTCAGGAGTCTGTGTGTTTATGTGTATGTGTGTGTGTGTGTGTGTGTGTGTGTGTGTGTGTGTGTGTGTGTGTGTGTGTGTGTGTGTGTGTGTTATGGGTGTGCTCTCATGACGTGAACGTAGGGGGTTGTCTTAGCTACCAGCTCAGGTGTATTTGTACAGCTCTACACTGAAGGGGTGTGTGTGTGTGGGTGTGTGTGTGAATGTTAGTGGTAAAGTAGAAAAAAGAGACAAAGAACTCCCAGCAGAGAGAAAAGACAAGATAAAAAGAATAAGCGAGTTTCATTCATTCAGCTGGTGCAAGACTCAGGAGGAGGCAGTGTTGTTTTTCTCACAGGCTGTGCAGGATTTCCAGGAAGTTGGCAGATCTTCACCAGTCTGGGCTTGTTGAGTAAGTCAGCCTTCCCGTTTTTCGTGGCCGTAAGAGCTAAACTGCAGCCGTGGGCAACATTTTATAGTGCGTGTGAAGCAGCTTGTGTATTTTTAAGGTGTGGGATCTGTTTCGGTTCATTCATGCGCAGGTTGGTTGGAAGCTCTTTCTTTGAAGAACGTGTGAAGAGCATGTGGTTTTAGATGATTTTGATTAAATAAGATTTCACCACGTTGGGCTGTAATATACTAAAGCAGTTAAGGAAATGATTCTTGTTTTGTTTAGCTTCTACGTGTTGATTTCTCTATTTTACTAAAAATAAATGAAGGATTTAATGTACTTAGTTCTACTTCATTTGTTTAACCTAAACATACCATATTTTTTTAACCGTTATTTCCTGTTACTTATTTTCGTTCAACTTTCCTTGAGTGGAAACTCTGCGCTGACATTAAATATGCTTATACATGATTCAGTGTTTTCAGTGTGCATACCAGCCAATAGAGATTCTCAGTCTATGATGCACTTTGGACATTGGCCTGATTTACATGGTGATAAATACATTATGCGACGTTTATTGATTTGATTACAAACAGATCGTCAGTTCATAGCATGTAATTTTTTTCTCTCCCTTTAAAATAAACTGACATAGAGTTTGTATGTAGTTCAAGTATTAGACGAGTGTTTAAAGAAAAAAGAAATTTAAGAGTCATGGAAGCAAGTGACTCTGGGGCATTTACCTCTAAAAACAGATGCAAAGTGACACAAAGCGTTTAAATGAACCGTGAAGTTTCTCCCAGATGAAGCAGAACAACTTGGAAAGAAGCGATCCGGTTTTACCGCAGCACGTTGTAGCGCTAAATAATTCGATTCTTTTTGTTTGTTTGTTTGTTTGTTTACTGCTATTTATAGCACACTCCCAATTTAAAAACATTACATTCGTACTTCTTTGTTCCTTTGAATTAAATTTTAAAAGTGCAGCATCGATCCTGTTAAACTGAAGAGTTAGGAAGCAAGACGTCTTCATTATTCAAGCCACGACCTCCTAAAGAACACCTGAAGATCCCAAGTACCAAGTACTAAAGAGCTGCCTCACCCGCTGTAGTTACTTAAAAGAAAAAAAATGCAATAATTTATAGTTTGTACTATAATACACATACACAGTACATATAGTGCTTAGCACTGTCGCCCTGCACCTCCCGGCTCCAGGTTCGATTCCCACCTCGGGTCTGTGTGCATGGAGTTTGCATGTTCTCTCCGTGCACTCATAAAAGATTAAAAAAAAAAAAAAATTCCTCAGGTGTTTTTTTTAGAGGACTCATGCAAAAAAAAAAAAAAAAACAGGTTCTGCTTGACATTCTTTAATATTCAGCTGCACTGTCTTAACAGTTGGTAGACTTTTTTAAAGAAAAAGTGCTTGTGAAGGGTTGGATAATTAAACTCAAAAAAAAAAAAAGATTCTATTTGGAACTTGGACCGTCTCTAAATACTACTACTAGTACTAATGCTACAAAAAAATGTTCTTCAGTGGTTTGTTTGATAATAAAGGGTTAAAAATTATCTTCCTCGATAATCTTGAATGTTCTGACAGCAAAAATATTTTCGTAATGTTCTACATAGACGCGACACACTGTAGTTTCCCTCAAAGGGACAACCAAGCAGCAAATGTTCTAAATATTTCACAATATTTGTCTTATTTTAGAAATAGAGTCTGTTCACTATATATAATTAATTTGTCATGGTGCTGTATGTTACAGACACTGTACTGAAAATCTGTCTAATAACCTTATCGGCGCTTGTGATTGTGTCCGTGCCCACACCAAGTGATGTCATGATGTTTGCGTCTCATGAATTCTTCATGGTGGAAAATCCTGTCCGGTGCCCGGAGCCACTCGATATAACCATCGAATAATACATGCCCACGTTTCTACAGTCCTGCTTCTTTTTACTCCTTTTTTTTCCCTCTTTTTTCTTTTCTTTTCTGCAGGCGGAACACGAAAACGGTTCATGCAAAACGTTTTCCTCCAAAACATGACACACTTGCTTGGAGCCTCCATGTTAAACGCTTTACAGTTTTCCATTGTTCGTTCTCGCCTGAGGGTGAAAGCAGGAATTGTGCGAATGAAAGCGGCGCTTTGTGACTCTGTGGGGCTCTGTGACCGTGCTGCGCTTTAGGGCACATTCAGAGCTTTGTGAAGATTTGTGCTGTGGGTTAAAGTTTGTGAATAATGACCAGCTGTTGTGCGGCAAAAAATGATTTTCGAATGCCTGAAGAGGAATTTCACACTTTGGTGTTGATTTGCTGAATTATTAACGAATTAAACGAACAGGATTACTTGTGTTTCTGCGACATACAGTAGTACTGTAGACATGTTTTACACATGAACGAATCGTCTCATCATTAATGGGGTGATGTGATGAAGTGGAATTTGTTTAAAGAATGATAACTTCTATCTAACTTTTATCCATTATAATAATAAAAAAAAAAAAAAAGAAAGCAGCAATCTGGATGTTACTTCTTCTTTTTATAGCAGCTGTAAATAGTCATTTCTTTCCCAACATCTCTTTTCTTGAAATTATTAGGTTAAAAAAAACCTGCTGAAATTTTTTTTGAAGCTGTACAGCTTTACTGCTGACACTGGAGACTCCTTCCACTAATGATAAACAGGACTGATATAAACCTGTGATTTGCAGCTGCACCCCTGAACTTTGTATGAATACAGTGGTACCTCGCCATACGGACACCCGCCTGAATACCAACTGAAATTTTCCTCTACATGCGAAGCACTTTCAGCATACGAGCGAATGAACCCGAGCCGAAGCGAACACCGGCTAATTTGCGCGCACGTCCGGGAGCCGATCAAAACTTGTTTATATCATTAGAAAGCCAAGAAAAGTGAATTTACATATTGGTTTGTGTTTTTTTTGGCATTTTGTGCTAGATTTAGTGAAGACATAGCACCATGGGTAGCAAGTATGTTAGCACGGACGATAGCAAGAAGACAAAGGAGTGCCAATAGGAATCATAAATTAAGGTTAAGTGAGGTTTAATGTCTATTAATTTCCTATTTTACTTCATTTACATGTCTTCTCTAAATGTTTTGGTTATTTTTCTATGCAAAAAAATGATTATAGTGTTGGAAATTGGTAATATTGGTAATATTTTTGAGTGGCTGGAACGGATTATCTGCATTTACGAAATTTCACCTCAAGAGCTCGCCTCCGGAAAAGATTCCGTTCGTATGCCGAGGTCCCGCTGTATATGGATTAATGCTGTGTGAATATAACACGAACGATTTTAATCGCAACCACATCCGTTTCTGTCGTGTTCCTCAGGTCGAAGCGTCCCCCATGAAAACCACTTGGTACTGTCCACTCAACCTGGTGAGCCCATGTTTCTCTCCTCACAAGAACGTTCTGTACACTAATGACTAACCCCTTTTTTTTTTTTCTTTTTCCAAATAGAAGCTAAATATTTTTCTTTATCAGCAGTCATTTTCTCTCATGTCGCCTAAAAAAACTTGCCTTTAAAAAAAAAAAAAAAATTTCCATTCGTGCACTGACTTTGATTCTATACGTTGGTTGTGTTTTGTCAAAATCGCATCATCTTTCTAGACAGATTTTGTTTAAGTGTGACCTCTTTGATTGTCTATGCTAGGGCGCTAATAGGGAGCTAATGCTAATTAGAAACAAAAATTTATGATTTTGATAGCAATCAACTATTTTTTCTGACAGGTTCGCTTGTAAGCGAAATATCTTACAGTAATAAAGTACGTTGAGACTTTGACAGTAAAATCTGTAATCACTGAGAGCTAGCTAGCTACGTAAGTTGACTAGCTAAGTTTGTTTCAGCTTTAGTCACAACATTAGGCAATTTAAGAAGGAAAGAGGACCTGGTAGCTTCTACAAATTCATATTCATACATGTTTATAAACCCTGGTCTGAGGATTCTCCGGTCATTTTTAATGTGTGCTGGAAATAATATTTAACAGTTTGTTATCCTACACAGATTACTTCCACAGGGATAAAGTTACAGGTTCAATTAGGATTTTAATTTTAAACGCTGTCTCAAGTCCGTGAGCTCGTGTTTCCTGAAGCGATTCTTATCATTGTTGTTATCATTAATTCGCCATGTCTCTGTCTCTTTATCAGTCCACTGTTACTGAGAAGGAGGAGGACGGTATCATTTACTCGGTGATTGTGAAGCCAAACCACAGTGACCCCAATGCACAGGTAAACCAAACGCAACACTCAAACTGACCATCTGTCATGCTGCGCTTGCTGTTACAGACCACAAACCCATCTGAACCACAAACCAAACCAACTGATGCAGTAACATCAATAATCTTTAACTAACAATTAAGCTCTTCGTTCGGATTTCTTGGGTATGCATAATGATACTCAAACCTCGCAATTCCTGAGCTTGCATTTTCCAGAAATTGAGAACATGAATTACGTATTTTCGCTGTTAAAGTCAACAACTTGACTTGGTGCTCCTCGTCCATTCACTCTCTCATCGTCTACACCGCTTCATCCTCTATACAGGGTCGTGGAGGGCCTGGAGCCTATCCCAGGAGACTTAGGGCAATGAGAAGGGGTACAATCTATCACAGGGCACACACACACTCATTCACACACTTCGGGCAATTTGGGAACGCCAATGAACCTAATCTGCATGTCTTTGGACTGTGGGAGGACACCGGAGGAAACCTAGCAAGCATGGCGAGAACATGCACACAGTCCCCAAGGTGGGAATCGAACCCGAATCCTGGAGGCGACAGGCGACAGTGCTAACCACTAAGCCACCGTTCTGACGCTCCTTGAGCCAAAATAAGCACACTTCATTTGTGCAAAATGAAAGTTACAGCTCGAATTTCAGGAAGGGTTTCACTTTCACATTCTGGACCTTTTTATTTAAAATAAATATTTTTGAAGCAAGCTGCACCATCCAATCCTAAACCTTACACCATGCATTCACACACACACTCTTCTGTTCCAGTCGTCATGTCACCGCTCGCAGTGTGTCAAGGCCGGGACGGAAGAGAAGCTGGTCCTTCACCTCCTCCACTCCTTCTCCATGGAGGACACGTCCTTTATATCCATCTTCCTCTCCACCTACCGCTCCTTCACCACCACCGAAAGGGTGCTGGACATCTTGACAGACAGGTAAAGATTTTTGCAGATTCTGGCAAAGATTAACATATACTGATTTGGGACACGTTTGCATGGATGTTTATTTAGCATTTTCTGTTTTTAAGATTGGGAGATCCACCAGGAGACAGCGGCAGTCCCACCCGTCAGACCTTCAACAAGTGAGCGCTTTTGTTTTAACGTGCATCGTTGTATGTGTGTGCGCATGTGTATGGAGAGAAAGAGAGAGATTTCTTGGTTTTTCTGTGTTCAGGGCAGTGTGCACCGTGTTCAGCACGTGGTTAAACGAATACCCGGAGGACTTCCACTCGCTGGGTGAACCCTCACGCCTGCTCCGTCTCACTCCCCTCATGCCAAACCAGACAGGGTCAGAGGTCAGAAGTCGGCTGCTGAAGATTGCAGAGGAGCTCAGCGACAAGTCCCTGATTCCTGACCCTTCTGCAGGTTAATGGACATCTCTTTTTCTTGCACACATTAAACATAAATCCATATTTTTTACTCTAGAATCTTCAAATAAAATAACCATAGTGATGAATCCCGGATAAGTGGCGCCCTCTAAATGAGCGTTAAAACTGCAGCGAGTGATCCGGGATGAGTAATGCACTATAGTGGCAGGAGATTTCCTCCTAAACCTTTGCCAGGAGATTATTTAGGACTTATTATTTTACTTTAAATACCATTCTAATAAACAATTCTAATCCCACATGTGGAAATATCATATTATGATAAATTGCAAACCGACCTCCGCTTTACAGCTCAAAACAATATTCATTACACCTAGGGTTTATTTTATATATTTATAAATAAGTTGTACCGTGTTAAACCGGTTTGATGGACACCATCACAGTTGTTAGGTTTTTCAGACTTTTAAAATTTGAGTGTACTGTGCCAATGCATTTTCATCTTTATTTCAAGTGGATTACTTTAAAGTATTAAATATTATATTTAAACATGCTTTTCTGATCAGCGCGGATAAACACACCTGCTGTGTTTTACTGTAGATGCGGCAAATGCTTTTCTCCAACCATCATCTCCGGACCCTTCGAAATTCGAAGCAACCAACATCCTGGCTTTTCCCTCGAGCGTCATCGCCGAGCAGCTGACCAAGATCGAGACTGTGAGTCTTTCCATTTAAACGCTGATGAATAGCGTGCACTTTCTTTCTTGTTTTATTATTATTATTATTATTATTATTATTATTATTAGCAGTGGCTGTACTGTAGCAGCAGCAGTGTAGTATTAGTAGTAACATTAGTTACAGTCATAGTAATGGTGATAGTAGTAGTGATAAAAGTAACAGTTGTATAATAGTAGTAGAAGGAATAATTATAGAGTAGTAGTGATAGTAGTGGTGGTGAAAATAGTAATAGAAGTAGGAGTTACAGTAGTAGTAATAGTAATAGAAGTACCAGTATTAGGTGCAGTAGGAGTGATAGTTGTAGCTGTAATAGTAACAGTAGTAACGGTATTAATAATAGTAGTAGTAACAGTAGATTTATTATTAGTAATATGCTAATAAAAGTAACAGTATTGGGTGCAGTAGTAGTAGTTATAATGATAGTGACAAATGTTAGTAATAATAGTCACTGTAGTAATGACAGGAGTTGTGTTAGTAGTAATAACTGTAGTAATAGTAGTGGTGATAGTAGGTGTAACCAGGAGTAACCACAGTACTTGTATTAATAGTAATAGTACTAGTAGTAGTAACAGTTGTAGTAATAGTACTAGTAGTAGTAACAGTTGTAGTAATAGTACTAGTAGTAGTAATAGTGGTAATAGTATTATAGTAGTTATAACTGTAGTAGTGACGGTAGTAGTTGCATTAGTACTAGTAGTAATAACTGTAGAATGTTACACTAGTAGTAATTATAGCTGCAGTCATTGTAGCAGTACTTATTGTAATTATATTAATCATCATTTAACTACAAGCTGTAATTAAATTTATGAAATGGAAAGTCCATGTGAATTTACTTTCATAACTATTTCATAATAACTATTTCATAATGTGTACTAAATGCTGATCTCGTTATTTCAGCAAATATTAAGATAGTACAGGGTTACTTAGTTTTTTATCTAATAAATTATGATTAGATAAATAATGTTAGTTGAACAAAGTCAGATGAATGTGAATGTGAAGTGTCTTTACAGCATGAGTCTGATCCTCTAGGAGCTGTTTCTGAAGCTGGTGCCGTATCACTGTCTGGGCTCGCTCTGGTCTCAGAGAGACAAGAAGGGCCATGAGGGGAAGTGCTGGTCGGTCCGAGCCACGGTGCGTCAGTTTAACCGCCTGGCCAACGCCGTTACGGCCTCGTGCCTGTGGAAGACGGAGCTGAAGACCCAGCAGAGGACACGCTTTCTGGAGAAATGGATCAGCGTAGCCGAGGTTCCAGACCCTTATAAGCTCTAATGATGTGTTTTCTGTTCGCTCATTAGCAATGGGTTTATTTCAGGAAAGTATGTGTAATGTTAACAGCATAGCTAGCTTGGGCGAGCATTGGTTAGGATCAGTGATCATGTTTACAGTAGAATGACTTGTTTTGCTCAGTGATGATTGAATAAAGTTGTATTTGATTTACTGTTGATGGTGTGAGCAGCCATGTTGCCATGACCTCACACGAGCTGAACTCTGAGTTGAAGTGACCTTTCTGAGCAGGCGTTCCAAGCTGAGGAAGTTCTAGCGTTTCTTTGGTCGGTTGTGGACTTTTGTCGAAGCAGCACAAGTGAAAAAGGAGATGCTTTGATTTGTTCATTCAAATAAAAGCCACTGTTCTAGACTTGTTTCACTTAGCGTTAGCTTTGTGATCCGCCTAGGAAACCGTGAGGACTCTCATGTGATCTCCTCATGTCCATACTGTAGCAGTTCGTTTGGCGTCTTCTGTGCAGGTTTGCAGAATCAAGAAGAACTTCTCGTCACTGTACGCCATCGTGTCAGCGCTGCAGAGTAACCCCATCCACAGGCTGAGGAAGACGTGGCAGGAGACGGACCGGTGAGTGTCTCGTCTCTGATCACACGCGAGACAAAAACTCCTTCAACCTGCAGATTTAACCTCTAACTACAGGAGCTCAGGCGCCGTTAGTGGCTCTACACCAGCGGTGGCCAAAACGTTTTTGGAAAAGTGTTGAAATACAAATAGCATTTATTAGCACAATAAAGGCAGCTTTAGAATTATTGGCACCCTTGGTAGAAAAAATAAATAAATACATTGACACTGTAAACATAAGAAAATCCAAAAACATTTAAATGAAGTAAATTATTAGAAAATGTCAAATAATATATATTTTTATCATAAAAAAAATATTATTAAAATAAAAATACTTAGTAATTGTACAGATTTATATTTTACTTTAAGAAATGATAATATAGTGCATGAATTAATTAATTAGGTCAAATAATCTTGCAGAATTTTTTTATTGTTTATTTACTACAAGTTAATTAATTAGCAATGACCTAATAGGATCAAAGGGATTAAAGAGAAATAGATATTATTTCATAAATTAAAAAAAACAAAGTAGTTAGGGTTAGAGTTATGGATTACGGCACAAAAGTTGTGAAATTTCTCAGTAGCTCCAGATAAGTTTTTTTTTTCTTTTAGGATTTTATCACTGAGTGATCTATAATTAAAAAGTTATTAAAGGAAGTGATAAAAGTCCATTGAACTGACAAGATGAAAAGGAATTTATGTTTCAAAGCTGATTTTTAATGTAGCAATATCGTTAGAACATGAAAGGCCGGCCCTCATTTAGTTTTAAATTCAAGCTTAAACTACAGTATGAGGGCGATTTTCCCGAACAATCCTTATTCTCCGGACTGTTATTAACTTTACAGTAGCTGTTGAATAATTCATGGAGAGCTTCTAAATAATATGCTTTAACATGAATAACTGAATAGTAAGAGAGTTTCCAATGTGCGCTTCCAATATGTAACAGTAACACAAAATGACTTGGGTTGCATATTTATTTTTTTATTTGTTCCTACATGCAGAAAGTTTGATGTGAAGTGGTTTGAAATTAGGAGGAATAAAAGCTGTGTGTGTGTGTGTGTGTGTGTGTGTGTGTGTGTGTGTGTGTGTGTGTGTGTGTGTGTGTGTGTGTGTGTG
>JAQQZT010000019.1:822884-834436 GCA_030068275.1 Clarias platycephalus | reverse complement strand
TGTGTGTGTGTGTGTGTGTGTGTGTGTGTGTGTGTGTGTGTGTGTGTGTGTGTGTGTGTGTGTGTGTGTGTCTGAAAGGGAGGCGATGAAGCGCTACGAGGAGCTGGCTTCCATCTTCTCGGAGAAAGACAATTACTCGCAGAGCCGAGAGCTGCTCAAAGAAGTGAGTCATGTACACGGGCACAAAGGCTGGCATTCACACATTACACAGATCTGCGTAAACCCAGGGACGGACACGCATATGTCACATGCGCGTGTGTGTGTGTGTGTGTGTGTGTGTGTGTGTGTGTGTGTGTGAGTGAGTGGATGAATAACAGGCAGATGAAACGGTGTCTTTTTGCTGATCAGTGAGCTAATAGTAGAAAGAATAACGGCGTTTAGATGCTGACGTGTGTGAGCGCCAATAATCAGCGGATTTAAAAACACCCTGTGGCTTTAGTATTTACAGTCTGAGCTGACGGTGCAGTCTGTTTCTGCACACGGTGGGCAGTTTCCGTATCGATCCATTAAGGCGACAACGACACTCCAGTTTCCTGTTGACACAAAATGACTGACCAATCAGAATCCAGAAATAACTCACACACACGTATGATACACGTCCCCTTGTTTAATACATCTTTGTGTTGGACAGGAAGGCCCCCCCAAATCCGCCAACGTAGACACTAGAACCAACAACAGAAGACACATGGTGAGTGATAATCCCAGTAAGGTTGAATCTCTCGCATTTAAAGCAATGAGAAACGAGTTAAACAAAAATATGATCTGTGGTTATTCCTCAGTCCAGTACTCAGGGCACCGTGCCGTACATGGGCATCTTCCTGACCGACCTCACCATGCTGGACGCCGCAGTCAAAGACAGACTAGAGGTGAGACACTACCGGACGCTACTTTAAACATCAATCCATCAATGTACATATATGCTAAACACATGTACTAATATTCTTATATATTTCCATCTTTCAGAACGGCTATATCAACTTCGACAAACGGCGACGGGTGAGTTGTCTTTTTCATTATTTCTTCATTGAACGTTTCTTTAAAATGAATATCTTGTGCGGAAATAGTGTTTCTCTCCTCTGTGAAGGAATTCGAGGTTCTTGCCAAAATCCGGCTCCTCCAGTCGTCCTGCAGGAACAGCAGCTTCCGATCGGACGAGTTGTTCTTGCACTGGTACCACAGTGTCCCCCCGCTGACCGAGGAGGAAAGGTGAGCGCTAACGCCTTCTCTCAATTAACACTGTGAATTAGTACTGACTGCTCATTAGCACGTCATTTCTTTTACCAGTGGGTAACAGGAACGTGTGGGCGGAGCTAAAAGGAGTGCCGATCATTGATTGGTCACGCACTTGTCTTCTTGACAGTCTCATCACTAGCGGCTTTTACTGTACATGGACCCCTAATATTCCACTAATAACCAGAATAAAAGCCCAATGAGAACAGAAATACATCACGTATCTGGCACAAAACTGCTCATAACGTCACTTGTACTCAACATTTTGATTTCATTCGTGGTGCAGGTTTACCTTCAGGCGAATACCAAAGTCCTGGCAAAGTTTCATTAAGTTCTGTAAAGCCAGTTTTGCGTGATGCTATGACAAACTCTGGCCGGACAGACATACAGATATACAGACAGAAGTTTTTCTGAGATGGGTTTCGGGTCATCAAAAGTCTGAAACATAAAGATATCATTAAAAGAGCGAGTTCTGACCAATGTACAGACAAAACATTTCTTTTATTTATATAGATTTATGTTCAAGTCAAGCTGGGACTAAATGTCCCCTGAATTGTTTTAAACAGTATACATGTTTCTCTCACATGGGTGTAACTTCAGGTGATGTGACGAGTTTCCAGGAACTACATTTTAGCATGGAGACTTTTATCCACTAACTAGGTCTTGGACTAAGAGAGGAGCATTGATTGGCTCAGATTCTACCTGCAGTAAAGCGTCTAACCAATCATGGATGAGACTGGATTTGTATAACCAATCATAACGCAGAGGGCGAGATTTTCCAGGATTTCACGAACGCCACTATAGATTTATTCCTATTTTTCATGCACCAGATTTCAGAACGGATATTCGAAGGCACAGAAAAGAAGTTGCTAATTTTTCATCTACGTTCACGAAGATTAAAGTATTGGCACCCTCTGCCCCTCGAGGATTGGGCCTCTGACTAGTCTTCAGATCCTCTGAGAAACTCAACCTACCTTATATAAGAATTAACATGGGTTGGGTTAGTTCTGCCCCAGGATTAGTCACTGTGTGTGTTGTGTGTGTTGTGTGTGTTGTGTGGTTACGCAGTATCTGGTGGTTACGTTTAACGACATCATGTGTGATCTTTTGTTGCAGCTACAGACTGTCCAATCAGATCGAGCCTCAGGTGGAACCGAGTCCAGGACGTGCTACCCATCCCACCGTAATCATCACACAGTGTCCCGAGTAAGCATCCCACACACACACACACACACACACACACACACACACACACACTTACACACTTACACACTTAGATGTACTAGGCTGTGAGCCTGTTTTTATGCATAATTAGACCGCATTCTGTGGTTAAACAGAATTACATTAAATGTGCGACTCCTTTCAGCAGCACTCAGGAGTGCACTTCTCTCTCTGTCCTGTAAGAGCATTTGAGGAAGAATAGCAGAAGAAAGGGTGGAGAACCTGAGGCGTGACTCATGATATATTATATTTAAACTACAAAACTACTGGAAATGACGGACTGCACATAAGAGATATTGTATTTCCCCCCCAAAAGCACATTTAAATCAGCATCATGCAGCATGTGCTGCTTAGTAGTAGGTGTACTGTACATGGGCAGTGTTGCCAGGTGTGTCGTTTTCCTGCTGATAAAACACTTGTTTTGTAATTGTGTCATAATGTGAACAGTGTCATAATTCTTATAGTAAAAGAGAACAGTCCAAGGAAAACTGATCCTTTCAGATTGCTTTTTACCTTGGATTTTTTTTTATTATGTAATGTATATCTGGCAACCCTACTCAAATTGAAACAGGCCATTTGTGACTATTCTTAAGTTGTTATTGTTACAAAAGCTGCATTCGATCACAAAACAAAACGAATACAGGTTTATCCCTGTTTTAATAAAAAAAAATACAAATAAATTAATGTATTTCAATGTAAGTCGGACGTTCAAGTCAAACCCTGACTTTTGGTTTGTACAGAATAACAAAACACAGTTATGACAGTAGAAAATAAAAACTTTATTTCTCTATATAATCCCCTGCTACACTAATGCACTTATCCCAGAGTTTCAGTAGTGATTGGACACCATCAAGGTAGAAAGTTTTCTCAGTACGCCAGAGCTACGATCAGACTGCCTGCCTGATTCACATCTGAAACGCCGGCCTCCCAGGAACTCCTTTAATGGCCCAAACATGTGGAAATGGCTTGGAGCGTGGTCAGGACGGTACAGAGGACGGGTCAATAACTACCAACCGAGTTCCTGTAATGTTCAAGTGGTGTTGGACTTTAATGATCAGGCGTCCCACTCTCTGAATGTTCACAGGAACGACTGCAGTGAGCTCCAAACCACTGCAACGGGCTTTCTTAAAAACATTTGCATCGTTCAAATATTTATTATCAAAGAATGCCGTACTGTGCTTGAAGTCCTCTGTAAACGTCATTCGCTTTTACATTGATCTGAAATGTCATCATAAGTCCCGGTTTGACTTGAACACCCTGTTGTATATAAGAATAAATACTGTAGTATAGAATAATAAATCCAGAACAAGTTAAAACACATAAAACATTTTAGGACAAAAGGTTACTATTCCTACAGTGCAGTTTATGCAGAAATGTGCGTTAATGTGTGTGTGTGTGTGTGTGTGTGTGTGTGTGTGTGTGTGTGTGTGGTCTCTAAAGCCTTTCTGCTATTAGAGCATTTTGTCAAGGGAGTCCACACGTTTTTTTTCTTCTGTTTGTTCAGGATAAATCACAAAGACTCCACACGCTGATGCAACGCTTCCCCGAGAGCAGTTTGTAACAAATTAGATTGTTCTGTTCTCTCTGTCTTTCTCTCGTTCTCTCTCTCTCTCCATCAGTGATCTCTCTGCTGTGACAAGCTCAGGCATGGATGCTGATGGAATATTTGATTTCCCCTCGCCTGTCAATCATCTGCTCTCCAGGCTTGCCAAGGTAAAGACCAGAGCGTGCACGGTGATTGAATTCTGTCACTCCATTGAGTTATTTACTCTCATATCATTCCATCTCCAACTCAGCACTTTTTTTCCCCTGCTTGATAAAGGAAGACTTTAGATCCGATCCAGCAGAGCAGAATTCTTTAACTCTTTATGTTCTTCCTTGTCTTTTTTATCTCCTCTTTCCTCGCATCTCCATGGATCTCCTTAAATTCTTGTTTATGATGTCAGTAAGTATGATTATTCATTATCCCTCTTATTTCCACCACCATTATTTTATTTTTTATTTTTTTTAGCACATGAAATCCCCTTCCGTTTCCTGTCTGGATGTCGAATCGTCCCCCCCACAACCCAGTGAACCCACCCCCACTGCAGTGACCACGCCCAATACCATGTCAAGAACCCATCGGCGCTCCGTCTCGTGTGGCAATGCACCGCCCAATCAAACACAAGGGGCGGGGCCAGATATGAGGATTGTCAAGATACGGATGGATTTACGTGACGGGAATTTATACCGTAGCATTCTGGTACCGTATCATAACCACCACAGCACTGAATCCTCCAGAAAACACTGTTGTAGCCAATCCGCAAAGACATGTCCTGGCATCAAACTTGTTTTTGCTAACATACAAGGCTAATGTAGCTAACATATTAGACACATTTTTTAGTCAATGGACTTACACCATGTGAACGACTTAGTGCTTTAATGCTGAAATATCAAGGAAAACTTATCCTTTAATATTGCTTTATAAGTAGGATTCTTTTTACTGTATATCTGGCAACCCTGTTCAAATTAAACAGGACATTGGTGACAATTCTAAGTTGTAAATGTTCAAATGAATAAGCATGTCTCTAAAACACATCCATATTTTTAAGGTGTACCACAAGGCTCTGCATGTGGACCACTGGTATTCAAATTTTTTTCCTGATGGTAGATTAAAATAAACCTGGAGTCAGCTTACAGTTATGCAAATCTACTGCTATGTTTGCACTACCAAATAAGAGATACTTATACCCACCAGTTTAGCATATGCAAATGCTTATTTGATTAAGAGAAAGAGATTTCTGTTCATTTTATCTGCATTGCTCTTATAGCTCCAAACATTTACATTTACATTGAGGCATATGACAGACTCTCTTATCCTGGGGGACTTACAAAAGTGCTTAAGTATCCGTCATTGCATCAAATATCAGACATCAAACAACACGACTTGGGTGATCAACTACATTTATAATTATACTGTATCTCTCTATTACAGACACTAGCGTATAGCAAATCATTGTGATCTGCCACTTTATTGTTTTTATTATTTTTACTGTATTTTAATTTTTGTTTTTAAAATTTGTTTAATTTTTGTCTCCTCAGGTTAGTAGCAACGACAAAAGTCCTACTGTGATCAGCTCAGCGTTAGAGAAACACAACCAGGATCCCAGAGAGGCCTCCAAATATGAACTCATCCAGCTGCTTCCTGAAGGAAAAGGTAACTCACTCACTCACTCACTCACTCACTCACTCACCTGTTCCTCACCCTGTACATCCTTAACATGGTGTATCCAAGAAAAAAAAAAAATCAGCAAGCACTTTTTATTCATAATAGGCCTTATCAGATTGTATAATGGAAAATCTGAGAGTCACGGGTAAAACGTTTGTACTCCCTATAGTTTTTGTATGAAAACTAAAGGGGGAAATAATCAGATGATTTGGATCACTGCATCGATTTAAAATATAAAGACAGGAAATCAATAAGCATATAAAAAGTTTGTTCACATTTTTTTCTCATAAAATGCATAAATCATTCAATTCAAATGATTTCATTAATTTGTCACAGGATGAATTGATGAAATAGTCCCGCTCTACATCATCAGGTAGAAATGATTAGTAGACCTACACCAGATTCTGAACTCAGTTAGTCATAGGTCGTTGCCCTTATGAAATGAAATCTCATGTCTTCTGGAAGTCTGAATCTTACACCCCCTAGTGGAGGCAATGAAAATGTACCGCTAAATAACTGACTGTTTCCAATCTGGGACAATGACCAAAAATATAATATAAAGAAGAAAAAATTATAATAATATATTCATAAAAAACAATAATACACTCACTGGCCAATCACACGGCAGCAACTCATCATGTAGACAGGATCACAGACGTTCTCCTGAAGTTCAAACCGAGCATCAGAACGGGAAAGAAAGGTGATTTACGTGGATGTTGTGGGAGTATTTCTGAAACCGCTGATCTACTGGGATTTTACACACACAACCATCTCTACAGCTTATAGAGAATTGTGTGATAAAAGAGAAAACATCCAGTTATGGCTGTTCTCACTACAATAGCTACAGTAGTAGCATCTCGCTACAACCGAGGTGTGCTGAAGAGCATCTCTGAACACACAGCACGTCGAACCTTGGCACAGATGGGCTACAGAAGCAGAAGACCACTCCGGGCGTCGCTCCTGTCAGCTAAGGAAACAGGAAACTGGGGATACAGGTCACATGGGTTCACCAAATTTAGACAACAAAAGATTGGGGAAAATGTTGAATGAATTTGGTGTAAACAGATGAAAGCATGGCTCCATTGTGGTGTGGGAGAGATTTTCTTGGCGCCATTTCACTTAGGACGTTAAGTTAAGCATGGTTTAAATGCGCCATGTCACAAAACTAAAAGCATTTTAAAATGGTTTCTTGAACCTGACTTTGGGACGTACTGGAACTGCAGATACGCTTCGGAAAGGGAGGTAGAACCCAGTACTAGTAAGGTGTACCTAATGATGTGGCCAGCGAGCGTATAAACTTTGGGTCTATTTTACAGATAGGTTATAACTGAGAGTTTAAGAGAAGGTAAAGCGTAAACATGCAGTACGAGTTATGATTGGAGAATATTCATCAGATGCAGAAAAGGGAGTGCAAACTTTTGACACACCTCACGCACGCTGTTTCCTGTCATTTTAAAGAAACCGAGACGCAGACACGCTTTATGTCCAGCCCGTAATCTGCTTGTTAATACGGAATCCTCTTTGTTTTTTCCCCAACGGACAGAGCTGACAATTCCCGCCACAGGAAACGTCTTCTACGCCATGACCTCAGCCAGCACGGACTTCCTGTTGAGGAGACGAGGAGGAAACACGCCGGTGGGATCACCGTCGCTGAACAATGAGACCAGCGCAACTTTTCCACGAATCAAGGCCAAGGGGCGGAGACTGGTCCGAACACTCTTTTAACACAACTCGTTTCAGTTCAGTAAAGACAAACAAGCGGAGTAACATTTCTAATAAACGTCCATGGAGTGTTGAAACACACACGAGAGAAACTCTTAAACTTAATATTAATCTCCGTTTACAACTTTATTGTCGTTACTGTGGGATTACCACGGACGAGAACGCTTCCCGATTTAAGCGCGGGGGGCCTTCAAGTCAAAGCGGGACTTTTGATTGTGCAGAACAACATGTATGAGCGTAAAAACTCCCTTTATGTCTCTATATAATCTCCTGCTACACTAATGCACTTAAACAGTGTTTCACTAGCACTTGGACACCATCAAGGTAGAAAGTTTTCTCAGTACGCCGGAGCCACGATCCGACTGCCTGCTTCACGTCTGAAACGCTGGCCTCCCAGGAACTCCTTTAATTGCCCTTCACTTTAATGATGAGTTGGTTATAAATTAACTAATTGTTGATGTTTCGATCACCAAAGGCGTTCTGTTTCTTGCAGGACAGTTAACGAGCTCATCCCGCCCACAGCACCACTTGCACATTATAGGAACTCGAGTTAACATAGGAGGAGTGATTGCCACATCCCCCGTACAGTCCTGACCATTTCCACATGTTAGTGGAGTTCCTGGGAGGCCGGCGTTTCAGACGTGAAGCAGGCAGTCTGAGAAAACTTTCTACCTTGTTAGTAGCGTAGGAGGAGATTAGATAGAGACATAAAGGGAGCTTTTAACTCTAAGACCATGTCCACACGTAGCCAGGTATTCTTTTGAAAAATGTTTTGAAAAGATTTTTCTACTTCGTTTTATTTTGTTATTATAACTCTGACACGACCTACCTGTTAAAAATATCGCAGAAGGCCCTGTTAAGTGCTGTTAGGAGCGTCAATAGGGGGTCAATCAGAAGCTTAGACAAAAACGTCATTACTCGGTTCCGGTAGATGTAGAAGTCCGACGGGTCTCGTCCAAAACCGCCACTGCTGTCTGCGGGGTCTGTGTCGTCAGAGTTGTATGTACAGTATGTAGCAGCAGTGAGCTGCGTAGGCACCTGTCTGTCACTAGTCAACAGTACGTACGTCCATTATTGCACAAAATATCCTCATGAACAAATCAAGTCAACTCAAGGAGACTGACACACAGACACTGTGTTTACAACAAGCCAAAACCTCCGTTTCCTCTGTACACACAACACCACTGAAAACGATTGGACGGAGTTTTCCAGAAAGCTCAGATTTCAACGATAAAATCTGCGTTTGCATGTGGACTAAAGGCCAAAACCGCAGTTTTTAGAAATACCCGGCTACGTGTGGACACGGCCTAAGAATTGCTCCGTTATTCTGAACAATTAAAAGTCCCAGTTTGACTTGAACGCCCCTTGGTGTAATGGAAGTCTAAGGGTAGACGTTAAAACTACCCTTCAGCAATAAAAAGAAAAGTGTATTTTTTTGAAACACACCAATCATATGAGAGAATTTCCATCATGTGTGTCTCATTGTTCGGACACTTCAAACAGCCGCCTTTAGACTTCCGCTACAGGTGAGCTGTTAGTCCAGGGTAATCCCGCAGTGTGAGGTCTAACTCATCGGAGTGTGGCTTTAATGTGGGCTGAAGTGAATCAGCTAAATGCTGCACTCGTTTTTTTGCATTTCAGAAGTTCAACTAAGACGGCGACGAGAGTGACGCCGACGCGACGCCGCCCGTGTTACGGCTTTCTACCTCGAACGGACTGATAACCCCATTAGCTTCGGCTAATCTGTGAAAAACACTGAATTATCAGCGATGATAAACGACTATGAAACTCCAACTGAATGCCGTGTAGCACTTACGGGGTACTGATGCACAATAACTTCACACAGTAATTTATCTTTAAGGAAAAAAACAAAAAAACTAACAAAAAAAAAAACAGATAAACTCTCACTGCCACTTTGTAACCAAGTATGCAAACATGAGGTTCTGACTAAATCTCAACAACACTGTCCACTTTCCCGATCTCGAACCTGAGCAGCGGTTCAGCTTGTGATCCTTTATATATATATATATATATAAAGGATGTTAAATGCACAGAGCACGACGCTCCCTGAGAAATGTAACACTAAGGAAATAAATATATCTATGTCTTAATGTCTGTTATACGTATACACATGTACAGTCAACACGATGGTTCTCTTGTCTGCCGAGCTCTGATGAACCCTGCGCCGCTGATGAGAGTTCGCTCACGATGCTTTTGAAGTCTCGTCTGAACTGAAGCGCCCGAGCTCTCGGATCAGCGCAGGGCGGAAGAGCCGCGTCTGGGCCGCCGTCGTGGTGAAGTGCCTTGTGATCATCAGGTGCTCTCTCGCTTCTGCCATGTCGCTCAGGATGAGCTGACGTTACACGTTCATGTTTCCGTACAGAGAAAAGCTGGGTTTATGCAAAAATGATGTGCACCAACTATTCTTGTACACAATAAATTTTCATTTTGATACATATCGGATCTTTGAGTTTGAGGTTTTTCTTTACGATTTATTATTGCAGATGATCTGTAGACGATTATAACAATGCATGTTTTTTTTTTTTTTATCACGTTATACAGTAGTGAGGTACAAGAAAAAGATCAAGTGTGTGGTGATGGGGAGTTCATATCCCAACCAGAAGCTCATAAAGAAATGCTTTATCCTCAACTCTTCTCTTTTTTAAGCTTTTTGTGATTTTAGGGTATTGTCACACAACCTTGTTCCAGCCAGAATCAGACAGTTTGAGCCCAAAATTTGGTCTTTTAGTCTTTTCAAGTCCAAGAGGGTTCCAGAGAAGCCTGAATCAATCCTGAAACAAGGGGGGCCAGGTGTGGCCCAGTCATAGCTCAGTGCTTAACCTTCAGCTGTTCATACAGTATGTGTAATGGGATAAATAGACGTCACTCTGGATAAAGGTGTCGGCCAAATGCCATGTACAGTATGTGAATGTAAGGAATGAAGTAGATGTAGGAAAAGTGCACAAAACCTGTACTTGAGGAAAGGTAGAGATTTCAGGTAAAATATGACTCAAGTAAAAGTAGTCCTCCATTTACAAACCTACTTGAGCAAAAGTCCAAAAGTTCTCACCTTGAAATGTACTTAAGTATTATAAAAACCAAGCTTATATTACATCACATAAAAAAATCTTTCTGTCTCTCACTGACAACTTGTGAACATGGTGTTTTGTCACTATCTGTACACATTTCAAACACCCGCTACATGATTAGGGAAGGCAAACCATTTACATTAATTATACATGTAATAACCAGCAGGTGGAGATGTTCCCACCTCAACACACCACTCTGGTCATGTGACACAACACCACGCAGAAATGTAGTGAAGTAGAAAGTACAGATATTTGTTGTAGAAAGTAACAGAGTAAAAATGAAAAGTATCCAGTCATAAAACTACTCAAGTACAGTACACTCAACTGCATAAGAACAGTAACAATGTAAATGTATTCGGTAAATAGACCAAGTTTCCAAAATACACTTCTCATCTTCTTAAATACTCAGAGACATTTCCAAATTCTAAACTAAAAAGTACACAGGAAAGTTTAATTTCATATTCATATTTTCTTTAAAATAAAACAACTGTGAGAAATTCTCAGGTTTGCTCCGTGATTGGTTACTTTCTGTAAAAGTAGGCGGGCTTTATCCACTTATTCCAGCTTGTGAGATTAATGAAATGGTGTTTTAAATGTTATCAGGAACATTTTACCTTCATTTCAAAAAAAGAAATTCTAAGATTTTACTTGCTCCTACTTTTTATTACGACTGGATCATTAACAGCTCATGATAATCTTGACTAGATAGACAGACAAACAGTAGTAAAGAGAAGAAAAAAAAAACTAAAAAAGGGCAGAATGTAATTGTAGCGTTTATAAATTAATACATGATGCTACGTAGAAAAACAGAGTGCAAACTGGCAACTCAAAGACGGGAAAAAGAAAACATCACATTAAAGACACTGAGGACGTTCTTACAAAAGATATTTTTAATGAACATTTTTTTAAAGCATCAGGGTTATTAAAAAAATAATAATTGTAATAATAATTATGAAGCTCCAGTGTCTTCACTAAAAAGCAAAGTGCATATGATCAGCAACCACGACCGGTTTCAAAATCCCAAACCCTTAAATTCATTTCACATTATTATTATTATTCAGTGTGGAGAAAAATCACATTTT
>JAQQZT010000019.1:770573-789116 GCA_030068275.1 Clarias platycephalus | reverse complement strand
AATAATAATAATAATAATAATAATAATAATAATAATAATATCACTGATTACATTAAAGATCAGCAGATTATTGTTAGCTTTAAGATTTTAACTGTTTCTATAAACTCTTTAACCGTCAGTGACGCGTACTATTATATATTATATATGGTCTCAGGACTGGTTCCAAAATTTTAGACACATACAGTGTAAGCGTTTATTCATCTCTCCATGATGTCCACTGACATTTATTCTCATGTAATTCCCTTTATTTTACATTTCAAACTAGAGTTAACTGAAGATTTAAGTGGAGTAAAGTGTGCTGTAATTATGCTGACGATATATAATTAATTAAAAATGACTGGAAGGTAATGGAATTGAATTCTCAGTCTCTGGAAGCCCCGCCCCCTTCCACACTGGCTTTCTTCCACTCAATAAATGGACAATGTTTTAAGTTGACTACGTGAAATACGCTGCCTGACTTCACAGTGAGTCACGTGGCGTTCAGTTCATGCTTAAAAGTGCATAAAGTCGCTGTCTTATTGAGGTTTGCAGTGAGATTTCAGGATTTATTTGGAATTGTAATAAAGATTCTGCGTGTTGCACGTGGTGCTTTATGCAACAGATCACCACCTCATGGTCAGATCTGACGAATCCAGCCCCGGGACAGTGTGACACTCACGCCGTGTGTGTGTGTGTGTGTGTGTGTGTGTGTGTGTGTGTGTGTGTGTGAGGGGAGTAGATTATGGCACTAGTATTAAATCCCCAGTTTACTTTGTGTCCACGGACGTGCTGACTTTGGACTATTGATCTCATTCTTCTCTCATCTCTCTACACACACTTGTCGTCGCGCTTCGTTTTTTTTTGTCTCGCGCTAGATTTTGGTTTGTGTTAATGACGTAAATAACATATTATGATCACTTACAACATGTCATGTAGGGACGTTTTAATGTCAGAATTATATGATATCAGTAGTTTACGATGTAGATTACGAGATGTTGTCTGTAAGTTGTGATTATTCTGATCGGGCCTTTTGTGTGGTCTGTCTGTCTGACAGGAGCACCAGGGATGACCCCATGTAGCCGGTGGCGAGCCGTGGTCGCCGTGGGTGTGACCGCCGTGGTCCTGGCAGGACTGGGAGCCGCAATCTGGGCCCTGGGTGAGTCTGGGCTGGAACCTTGTGCTGAGTAAGGAGTAAACAACTGTGTGTTGTGCTGTCACGGTAAAATAACAAACCACAGGGTGATATGAAGACACAGGGTCACCCTGAATTCGATGGTTTATTTTTAGCACAAGGGTGATTTCAATAAAGTGGTAATGTTGAAAGGATGACCTACAGCATGAAGGATGTGACTTTTAAATACTGTACATGCTAACAAAAACTCAAATTAATCACGTGACTCAAGCAACTAATCTTTTCTAAACAATTAGAATAAGAATATAGAATTCTAAAAGAATATTCTCACATCAAAATAAGAAATGAAACACTAAGCAGTATTAATGTACAGAAAATATTTACATACATTAAGAACATATAAATAGTGTGTAAAAAAATTATTTAAAAATTTTATACACACATACACCAAAAAAGAAAATCAGAGGGAAATGCCAATAGAAAAGAATGTAAAGATATAAAGTCTACAATATGTAGTAATTTGTTACAATAAAATAAAGTATAAAATGGAAATATATAAAAATGTTTTAAAAAGGGGTATGAACTGTAAAAATAAACTGTATAAAGTATAAAGTAATGGAATAACCATATAATAACCATATTGATTGCTAAAATAAAACATGAGGAAGGAGGAAAGAACAAATACATTGACAAAGAATTGAGAAAAAAAATTATTACTACGACATTGTGCTTATAAAAAAGATATTCTTCATAAATAAAGTGAAAAATTGGTCATTATAGCTAATAATAAATGCATTATAAAATAAAGTAATAAGAATATTTTGAGAGGTGATAAAAAGTGCACAAATCCTGGAAAAGTAAAAGTAGAAGTCCTCCATTTACGATTGTACTTGGGCAAAAGTACAAAAAAAAAAAAACGTACCTTCAACTTTACTAAAGTATAAAATGTATTGAGCATGTTTTATTAACACACCACTGTGGTTATGTAACGCCAGGCTGTACACAAGTGTAGTGAAGTAGAAAGTACAGATATTTGTATGTAGTGGAGTAAAAGTAAAAAATATCCACTAATAAAGCCATTTAAAGTAACTATTTAATGCAGTAAAAAAGTAGACGTACTTATTCACCTTCCACATCAGATCAATAAGTTATTACATTATAAAATTTACAGTATATAATCCATATATTATTACGTAACGTACTGTATATTGATCTCTTCTTGGCGCTGGTGTGATATGGTAATGATTTCACAACCGCGTGTTTGTTTTGCAGCTACATACATAAAGACAGCAGAAGACACGGGTTTATACGACGGTAAGAAAATATCAGAACGACATTGAATTCCTGGAGATACAACATTTTAGTTGTGGGAGTATCTGCCGTTTAACACAACGCCGTCTTCGTCTCGTTTGTTCCTCGCTACAGTGCAGGTGAGCGTAGCGGACCAGAGACTGCGGGTGTTTGACTCCGCCCAGCGGCGGTGGAGACACATCTGCACGTCCAGCGCGAACCAGATGCTCGCTGCCATCAGCTGTGAAGAGATGGGCTTCGTCAGGTGACGTTACGATAGTAGATATAGAAAAAGGAACGAACGCTAAAGCAGAAAAGCATTTATATTTATTTTATTTTTTTTCACTTTTGCAGGGCGATAAATTTCTCCATCACATGCGCTCCGGACGGCAGCAGCAGCAGCCACGAGTTCTTCTGCGTCAAAGAGAGCGAGTTAACCTACGGCAAGAAGATCGGCACCGCGCTGTACCCCTGGTGAGACGCCATCGGGCTCGGCAATAAGACCGCGTTATCCATGCTGTGATACATGACATCACAGTTTTATGATTTGTTCCAGATGTTGTTAAATGCTTTATTTTGTTATATTGTATTATTTTACATTTATTATTTAAATTATTAAATGTATATTTAAATAAATTTAAATTGATACACTTATCGTTATTTATTATGTAAACTGATTTTTTTCATTCTTGTCAGTGTTACATTGATTATTAATAATATAATAGTAATAATGATAATGATAATTATTATCACTAAACGTCACTATTTGTTAAATACCGCACTCTTTTACTGAAAGTTTTATGTAAACCCGATTTGTCTCGCTATTTTATTTATATTGTCTGGCTGCTTTGTTGAAATTTCTGAACAAACCCAAAAATTATGATACACATACGGTATGTCATAGAAATGTTTTTTCCAATCGTGATACAGTGTTATTTATCACCTTAATTATAAACTAATTATATGAGTAAAGAAAATAAATAATGAATCAGTAAAGATATCAGAATCGGTATAGATTTGGTGTACTGACCTGAAATGATTCGAATCACTATAAAGAATCATTTTGTAATGTCTGTGTTTCAGTAAATGTGAAAAAGGACAGATTGTTCAAGTGCTTTGTCAAGGTGAGATTATATGAACATATTTTTATAGAAACAAATTATTATTTATATATAACAAATTATAATTATTATTGTTATTATTATGATGATGATGATGATTATTATACTCTAGTGTGCAAACACACCTGCCTCTGTATATATGCAGCGTAATCGTCTCAGTGTTTTGTCGTGTCGGTGTGTAGACTGCGGGCGGCGGATGCTCCCTGAGGAGCGGATTGTCGGAGGTGTGGACGCGCGACAGGGCTCGTGGCCGTGGCAGGTCAGTCTGCAGTATGATGGAGTTCACCAGTGTGGAGGATCCATCATATCAGACCGCTGGATCGTCAGTGCTGCACACTGCTTCCCTGAGTGAGTCACACACACACACACACACACTCAAAATCCATAATGGGTTCAGTAACAAAATAAATAAATCACGGTTTGTTTTATACTCTATACAAACAAAAGTATTTGGCCAAACCTGTTGAATTTATTGAGTTCAGGTGTTGTAATCAATCAGGCCCCTAATCCCCAGTGAAGAGCGATCTTACTGCTTCAGCGTTAGACCGAGACATCTTGGACAGTGCGATGCTTCTATACAACTTTGTGTCCACAGTTTGTTGAAGGTCCTTTTCTATTCCAACATGACTCCGCCCCAGTGCACAAAGCGAGGACTATAAAGACACTGTTTGGTGAGTTTGGGGTGGAAAAACTCGACCGGACCTAACACAGACCCCTGATCTCAACTACATCGGGCACCACCTTTGGGATGAACTGGAACGATGGAGATTGCGATCCAGACTTTCTCGTCCAACATCAGTGTCTGACCTCATAAACGCTCTACAGAATGAATGGACACGAAGTCTCACAGAAACACTCCAACATCTTGTGTACAACCTTCCAAGAAGAGTGGAAGCTGTTACAGATGCAAAAAGGAGGACCGACTCCATACTAACGTGTGTGTATTGGGTCACTGCAGGTTTTGGCCGAATACTTTTGTCCATATATAAAGAAGTCCTCGTCTTAATGATGAGTATATCAAAGTAATAAGTACTAAAATAAAAAGTGATATAAACTGGTTTGTCCCCACATTGCGAACTCGCAGTTTGTTTTTGTGTGTAAGCAGGAGATATCGTCACGTGTCGAGGTGGCGTGTCCTCATGGGTTCCATCTACAACACGCCCATCCATAAGAACGTGGTGATCGCCGAGGTAAAGACGGTGGTCTACCACAGCAGTTACCTGCCCTTCGTCGACGCTAATATCGACGATAACAGCCGCGATATCGCCGTGCTGTCCCTCACCAAGCCTCTGCAGTTCACTGGTGAGTCTCACGTCTGCACCGCGTCAGAAAAGCGGCTGTTATTATATAGAACTCATTAGTAGCAGACGCACTGGCATTTCGTCATTTATTAGGAAATGGGACACGAACCATCATGTGCAGAACACGAACATGGAGCGATTAAACAAAAACAAGGAGATGACACTTTCGTGTGAAGCATTGTGTATAAAGTGTTTTCTGTTTTGGATTAAGAGGTTCAGGGATTGGTTAGAGTCTTAGGACCCTGAAATTCGAAGGCTGGGTTTGATTCTGAGGAAACGCCGCAGTGTCGTAGGCTGTCGTTCCTCCCTCCGGGTTTCAGGTTGCCAGGAAATGCAGAGAACAAAGCCGCCCTGTTCTCTCTCAGGATCTCAGGCCTGAACAAAAGACAATACTATCAGAAAAGTCCGGAATCTCCAAGCAGGAATTTGTGAAATGTTGTGAAATTTTTAGGTGCCACGATGAAGCAGTTTTTCGGCTCTCGTACGGATACTCGGGACTCGTCGTGGAATTTCAGGAGATTTCGGTTTCACACCATGTCTGAGTCCTGAGCTCCTGAAAACTCGAATCACACGACACTGACTGGCGAGAGCTACAAAGGAAATATCGATTAAAGCCTCGGCGTAATCAGTCATCTGGGTTTATCAGTCCATCTGACTGAAGCCGTTTAACAAGAGCCGCCGTGACGCGAGAGATCCGCGCCACCCGAAACCTCTGATTTCACTAATGAGCTCCTGAACAAAGACGTCAATCTAATTAGTGCTATCGGGTGCAATCGCAGCTCCTCCATCACGTCCCTTATAACCCGAACAAAATCTCTGCATGTACAGGATTCATTACACACACACACACACTTAGTCTGTTCAGTCTTTTAACACATGTTTAAACGTTCATGCTCGTCTTATTTCACAGGAGAAATGCTTCGCACCTCGTCCTCGCTAGTATAAGCTGGAATAACTAATTCCTAGATTAGATTTAATTCTGATCTGAAATAAAGACTGGAGCTGAGGAGGCTGTACCGGAGATTATAACACAGTGTTTATAGTCATATCTACACTACACTATATAATATACAGCAGATTTTACAGTTAAAATACGATCCAGTAATTTCTCAATAAATGATATAGTTCCAAATAGTTATTTACTCATTAATTTATAAATGTACTTATATTGAACTGTTATTAGTTGTTACATTTCACTGTTCCATTTTTTTCTCTCCTGCTCGCCGTAGATTACATCCAGCCCGTGTGTCTGCCCACCTACGGTCAGCGGCTGGTCGACGGTCAGATCGGCACGGTGACGGGCTGGGGGAACGTCGAGTATTACGGTCAGTCTTCCTCCACACACAGTGCAGCTTCAAACTACAACATGCACAGACAATCCGTAGATTAGAAGTATAAAATCCATCAAAGGATCATATGTACATTATACAGTAACTCCTAAAATATACAAACAGAATATGGGTTTTAAAGAGCATATCTGTATCTACAAGTTTGATGTTTCTGATTATATATTTTTGATTGCCAATAATTAGGCCCACCCTCAAACCTACAGTAATAGCACTTAGATGAACTGTAACTGTACCTGCACCACCAGACTGATTAAGAGGCCGTCTAACACCCGCCAGTGTGATGAAAACACACACATATCGTAATATAGTTTAACCTCGGCATACGAATTTAATCCGTTCCAGAGGCGAGTTCTTAAGGTGAATTTTCCCGGAGGAAATAATGTAACTGGTTAGCACTGTCGCCTTGCACCTCCAGGCTCCGGGATCGATTCCCGTCTCTGTGTAGATGGAGTTTGCATGTTGTCTCCGTACTTGGTGGGTTTCCTCCGGTTACTCCGGTTTCCTCCCACAGTCCAAAGAACCTAATGTTGGTTAGGCTAATTGGCGTTCCCAAATTGCCCGTAGTGTGTGAATGAGTGTGTGTGTGTGTGTGTGTGTGTGTGTGTGTGTCTATGTATGTGGCACCCACGGGGTACCCTGCCTCGTGCCCTACTGTAAGTCGCCTGGGATAGGCTCCAGGTCCCCGCGACCCTGAATACAGGATAAAGCGGTATAGACGATGAGTGAGTGAGTGAGAAATAATGTAAATGCAGATAATCTGTTCCAGCCACCCAAAATATTACCAGTTTTCCAACACTATCATCATATAAAAACAATCGAAATATTTAGAAAAGACATATGGAATAAATAGACATTTAACCCTCATTTATCATTCCGCTGCTTTAAAAACCAAACTGACAGCGGCTGCAGTTTCTTCTTGCTAACGTTCTTGGCATCGATGCTGCTGCGTGATCTCTAAATGCAAAAAACCACTCGCGTCGCGAAACCTGATGTCAAACCTGAAGTTCAGCCGCTCGAATGCCGGAAATGCTTCGTGTGCCACATCCATTATAAATCGATGTA
The DNA here is from genome assembly GCA_030068275.1 of Clarias platycephalus. Classification (NCBI taxonomy): domain Eukaryota; kingdom Metazoa; phylum Chordata; class Actinopteri; order Siluriformes; family Clariidae; genus Clarias; species Clarias platycephalus. The sequence continues at coordinate 781,882 of JAQQZT010000019.1, read as the reverse complement.
AAAATCAGTTTACAACAAACCTAATATTCCATTTGTGCCACGTGATTACAATTTTAAAGTCGGGAGTTTTGTTTTTCTTTTCCATAAACATAGTAATAATAGCTATTTTATGACACTTGTGAAGATGATACATTAAAAGCTGCAGATTTGTATTATTGTTGTGTTTTATTGCGTCTCTTGGCTGCTGTTACGTCGGCGTGTGTTACAGGTCACAAAAATGGCCTGAATTATTGAATTCAACAAAAATCTGAATTGAATTTAAAATCACTGACTCCTCCTCCTCCTCCTCCTCCTTTGGCTGTAACTCATGACTTTAGTATCAGTTTAGGCCGTGAGTTTCCCTGGAAGCGTTTTGTACAGTAATGTTTTCTGTCGTTGTAAAATAATCTCTGCGTAATGTAGAAAAGAGAATTTATTGGTCTTTGTATTTATAACATAACATTTAACATAAAATGTTTTATTATTATTATATTATTTCTCCCATTTAATTTGAAACCTTCCCTCCTCCCCAGGCACGCAGGCGACGATCCTCCAGGAGGCCCACATTCCCATAATCAGTGACGCCGTCTGTAACGCCCCGGATTACTACGACAACCAGGTCACCACCACCATGTTCTGTGCCGGTTACGAGAAAGGAGGAACAGATTCCTGCCAGGTAACTGATCACGAGCACATGGTACCCCTGCCTGAGCGCTCTCAGGACACAAGAGGGCGGCGATGAGCCATCATAATTCCGCACTGAAATCCAGGCCCTTCTTGTTTGCACGTTTACTGCAGGGAGACAGCGGCGGTCCCTTCGTGGCGGCCGACTGTCTGTCGAAGACGAGCCGCTACAGGCTGCTGGGCGTGGTCAGCTGGGGGACGGGCTGCGCCATGGCGAAGAAACCCGGCGTCTACACCCGAGTGTCTCGCTTCCTGCCCTGGATCTCCAACGCCATGAGGGTGAGCAGATCACATCCACCAGACACACACCTTCATCATGGTCCTGAGAATCCACACTGAAGCGTAAACGGCTCTGTTCTCATGATGTCAGAAAACTTTACGATGCAGCTTTAATTGACACTGGAGACTCCTTCCATAAGCACCTGAGACTGAGCTGTTACTATAGAAACGCTAACATGTCAGAACAAAAGCATTTATTATAAATCATCATTTGCAGATGTGCTACGGTCAGATAAGTGTGTGTGTGTGAGAGAGAGTGAGAGAACACTGATCTCAGTTATGGGTGTGGCCCAAGATTTCCATGCTCAGGGTCACACACAGTTCGAACGTTTCCAGCTTTTGCGCTCGGCTTTACAGGCAAATCTCAGGCTGGCAGCAGCACCGGCGGAGAGACTGTTTGGTCTTTTTAATGGTGTTGGTTTGTTACAGGGAAATTTCACAATGTGCCAGAAACTCTCTCTTTTCCTCCCACCTCTTCTTCATGCTCCTGTGTGCAGGGTTTTTATTTATTTTATTATTTTTTTAATGTATTTTTTTGACTGTTGAATTTTTTAAAATAGATTTGCTGATTTACATTATGCACACATGAGTCTATCGGATCTATCCCATCGGTGTACATTTATCAAATCGGTGCCTGTTTGATGCTCCTCACAATTGTATTGGCGCCCCATTCTGTCCATCGATAATAATAATTTTAAAAAAGGATGTGCTGAACAGATATTATTTCAGTGACGTTTGGGTTTGATCAATGCGGTGCCAATACTTTGTACTACAGATGGAGGTGATGTACTGCTATACTTCGCAGTTTTTTGCGATTCCAAATCGTTTAAAAAAATAATCAATTAATTTATGTTTGCATGTGAGGTGGTAAATTGTTGCAGTCCTTCTATGATCCTATGAATTTTAAATAATTATTTAAAATGATAAATGTTCAATTATTTATTGTGGGATTTTTTTTAAGCACGTTATTTATTTCTTTTTTTAATAAAACAAGAAAATAGAATATTCTACATGTAGAAGTGGTAACAGAAAATAAATGAGAGAAAAGACCAAACCGTGATGACAATTTGAAAAAAGGATTTAAAAAAACAGTAGAGATGTACAATCGTAAACAAATCGCTTCTTTACGATCAACATGATGATAAATCATCGAGTCCTGTGTAATTACTGTAGGATTTTCATTAAACACAAATCAAGACGGAATATTTATGATCCTGTTTATTATGCAATCGTTCGACAGCACACCCTTCACACCCTTCACACACACACACACACACACACACACACACCTTTTCCAAGAACAACAAAAACTTTGATTTTTGCAAACTTTGCAAAGCGCACAGGGAAATCTGGGACTATATATACACACACACACACACACACACACACACCAAACACACTGACGTAAATCACAACGCGCTGGTGCAAACCATGACGTAGGTGCACATGACCGGGGGAGGAAGGAGGGGGGGGGCGGAGCCTGAGAGGGACTGCGGCGGAACTGCGGCATCACCGACTTTATACAAATGATCCTCACTAAATACGACATTTTGTGATTTTATAATCAAATAGGGAAGGTGAAAGACTCGTCCCACTGACGTGCAAGAAAGGACTCGTTATTATTCTTGTTGTTGTTGTTGTTGTTATTATTATTCTTGCAGAATTGATTTCTGTTCATCCACTCTGTGTCTGTGTGTGTGTGTGTGTGTAGACTTATGAAAATTCCCCCGGAGTCCATAAGATGGCTCGTGCGTCCACAGCGTAGGCCGTCTGAGACTTTCCTGAATCTTTGGAAAAAAAGACCAGAATCAGGTCTGCGATGGACGTGACGGGAGTCCCCAAGACCAAAACCAGTCGATCAGAAAGAAGCCAGGTGCCTCGCCGCAGCTCAAACTGACACCCTTCAGTCAAACCTTAATTTTCACCGGCTGATCTCAAGCAGCAGCTGTAATTCTGTAATTATTAAAAGCCCCGGTGTAGAGGAGGGATTTACACAAACGTCTATAGCAGTGTTTATATTCAAACTTTATACACTCACAAGGGTAAAGGGGACAAAAAGGTACTGATACGTATATCTAGAGGTGCAAGCGCTGTCAATAAGAATAAGACCACAGAAAAAGTGTATATTAGTGGTGATATTAAACAACATCATAATTGGATTTAGAAGCGACCTGTTGAGGGTGAAAGATTTTTTTTCATGCAATTTGTACAAAATTATAATAAATGCATATCCATATAATAATCATAATCATAATAATAATAATAATAATACAATTAATTACAGATATTTATTATAAGGTGTTTTACAGGATTAGTTTCTGTAGAGCTCTGCGACAGCACAAAAGCTTTATGAAGTTAAATTCATTCCTTTCTACAGTATTTGTACATTGATTCATCACAATTATATAAGAATATTAGAGTTTTTTTATTATTAAAATTACAGAACAACTGGTTTGTCTTTACATAAATTGCTTGGTTCCGCGTCCTTTCACCTGGAAATGGAAAAGAAAATATGTATTTTTTTATTCCATAATAACATTGATAATAAGCTTTGAAGTGAAGGACATACTAAAGGAACCCCAGTGACGAGGCACGGCTATATCAAGTACCTTTTTATTCCTAAGAGTGTACAGTATATGTGAATTATTTTTTTTCTATTTGTTTGTTTATTACCAGGAATTATTATACGATACTAGTAGCTATATGTTTCTATGCAGGTTTTAAATCACTCTACACTAGGCCTGTGTGACATTTACACAATACTGTAGATAAATGATTGAATTGCCCACAACTGTTGTGTGGTCGGAGCCTCGGCGACTACAAGATGTCTCACCTGTAACGATTTATTCTATGTAACAGGACATTTCAGTTGTCTAGTTGCCACGTAAATTTTCAAAGGCATCCTTAATACAAAAGGAATCCTTTGATCCTGTGCAGAAGTCTTGAGCCCCCCTCGTTTCTTCATATTTTGTTGCCAGACTTTCCTGTATATTCTAATTTAGTCTTGAGGACCAGTACTCCAGGACTTTTTGTCTCCTATTTTCAGTCGAGTCCCCGTACCCGAGCAGTTTCAGGGGAATGTGAAGTGAAGGGGAAGGAAAATGATAAATGATTTAAAAATTTTTAACATGCATTTGTTTTCAGCTCCACCAGAGTCAGTACTTTGAGGAACCACCTTTCGCTGCAATTACAGCAGCAGGTCTTTTGGGGTGAGTCTTGCCACAGATTCTCAATCGGAATTAGGTCTGGACTTTGACTGGGCCATTTATTTATTTATTTATTTAATTTTCTCCCTAACTTAGTCGTGTCCAATTCCTCCCCGTCACTAGGGGGCTCCACATTAAGGCTACTACTACCACTCAGTCTGGAGGGCCGAACACTATCACGTGTTTCCTCCGAACCGTGTGACGCCAGCCGACCGCATCTTTTCAAACTGGTCGCTCACGCACCGTTGGGGGCGGAGTCACACACTCGGAGGACAGCGCTATCCGCTCCTTCCGCTTGCGCGAGCTCACAGACGCCCCTGATTGGCTGTAGAGCCGTAATTAATGTGGGAGCACCAAGTACCTCTCATCCCTCCCCCCTGAGAGAGCTCGGCCAATCAGCTCTCTCTAGACCTCCAGCTGTGAGAGGTTACAGCATCACCCGGGAACCGAACCAGCGATCTCCGGATGATAGGTTGTTGTCCTACTGGAAGGTGAAGCTCCGTCCCAGTCTCAAGTCTTTTCCAGACTCTAACAGGTTTTCTTTTCAGATTGCCCTGTATTTGGCTCCATCCATCTTCCCATCTGACCAGTTTCCCCCGTCCCTACTGAAGAAATGCATCCCCACAACACGATGCTTCCACCACCATGCACAGTGTTAATTTTCCATCACAGACAGCGTTTTGCATTTAGGCCAAAAAGTTCTATTTTGGTCTCATCTGACCAGAGCAACTTCTTCCCCACATGGCTTGTCGCAAACTGCAAACAGGACGTCTTATGGCTTTCTTTCAGTAATGCTTTCTTTTTGCCACTCTCCCATAAAGGTCAGATTTGTGGAGGTCACGACTAATAGTTGTCTTCTTGTGGACAGATTCTTCTACCTGAGATGGGGATCTCTGAGTTACCATGAGCCTCTTGGCTGCTTCTCTGATTAATGCTTTTCTGTCAGTTTAGGTGGACGTCCATGTCTTGGTAGGTTTGCAGTTGTGCCGTACATTTTCGGGTGATGATGGACTGAACAGCGCTCAGTGAGATGTTCAAAGCTTGGGATTTTTTTTTTTAACCTAACCCAGCTTTAAACGTCTCCACAACTTTATCCCTGACCTGTCTGGTGTGTTCCTTGGGCTTCATGATGCTGTTTGTTCACTAATGTTCTCTAACGAATCTCTGAGGGCTTCACCGAACATCTGTATTTATACTGAGATTGAATTACAGTACGCACAGGTGGACTGTATTTATTGATTAGGTGACTTCTGAAGGCGATTGGTTCCACAGGATTTTAGTTAGGGGAATCAGAGTGAAGGGGGGTGAATACAAATGCACGCCACACTTTTCAGATTTTTATTTGTAAAAATGTTTGAAAAATATTTATCAATTTTCTTCCACTTCACAATTATTTGCCACTTCGTGTTGGTCTGTCACAGAAAAGCCCCCAAAAAATACATTTACATTTGTGGTTGTAATGCAACAAAATGTGGAAAAGTTCAAGGTGTACAGTATGATTACTTTTGCAAGGCGCTGTATATGGATGGATCTTAGATCAACTCAAACCCAACTCAAAATATTCTCCATTTCCTGTGACAAATAGTAAGAACTTATGTTTATTTGGTAAAAAAATAATAATAAATCAATCCTGCTTTCTGATAAATGCGTAAGTAATAGCTCTGGTATTAAATTATGGAGCGCTTATGCAAAAGCACAATGTAATATACTGTAGTACAGAAAAACTTTACTGGATAACATGATTGAGATGATTAAATTGTTATATCGCACGAGCCTAATGTACACTCATTTAAATTTTTAATGACTCTGAGAAATGAAGGAATGTTAAAGAAGTCTGTACAGAAAGGTTTACTGTACATCATTGCTGTGCTATAGGGCGCTATAATGCTGGCTATAATGTTATGAAGCTGTATTTTAGTATGAGATCGTAGAGCTGTGGCTTGTACACATAATAAACAAAAGACGTACAGTACGCATAAACAGATGTTTAGAATTAAATGGATTCTGATGTCCATTAAATCTGCACATTATAAGTAAAGTACTTTTTTTTTTTTTTTTTTAATGTTTTGGTTATTAGTCTAGACCTTGTGTAATAGTGTTGATATAACAAAAAAGCAAACAAACAAAAAAATTGTAATATGTCCTGTCTTCCTTTATTAATGTTATTGTTGTTGTGGTTGATTTCTCTGTTAAAGGCTGTGGAAGAGCAGTAATATAAACCAAAGACTGCTTTATTTAGCCGCAGTAGTATTAAAGTGGCAGTCAGTATTTTCGCTTGTTATTTGTCTTTGTTGTTGTAAATATACAGTACAAATCTCCTCCTATGCAATAAAATGTTTAATTGTTATAAGACACTATTTTATACCTACAGTAGATATTTAATATAATTTACAGCGAAATTTACAAAACAGAATAAAAGAAATGTCAAATTCTCAGCTGGAGTTTTTATATTTAAGGCGGATCCGCGTAAGATATCCCGTAAGCCCTCGTTGTTTTGTTAGACCTACCATACTGTGCACTTTCTTTCCTTTATGTTGAACGCTCAAAATTGATGTGAATATTTGTACATGACCGAAATTCAAACTGCTTACCTCTTTAATGATGTTTAAGTTGCTGATTATAATGTTTTTAGCATCATGTATGTTTTCTTTTTTTGTCATTTTCACTGTAAACGTTACATCCACGGGCATTAAAATAAAGTCATAATTTTAAATATACTGACTTAAAACTGAAATGTTCTATGTTTTTCTAATTTCTAAAATGGAACTTTATGGAACGTTAAAGTCAATTCCTTCTGTCATTTCTGTTTTCTTGTTATTTAGGACCACTTTAGAAAATATAATGATCTTATGACATCATAATGATGTTGCTGAATTTAAATTTTTTTTAAAAATTTTTCCAAAACAAACAAGCAAAAAACCCTTCAAAATATTCACGAGGAAAGATAACATTTTTGTGTCTAAAAGTTTTCAGAATGACACAAATATTAATTTGAAGTTAATTAATTTTGATTTGAATAAACTGAAGTATAATTACAAGGATTTCATAAGCGTCCAAGGCTTTTATTGACAAATACATTAACTTTATGGAAATCAGTATTTGCAGTACCTCCTTTTTTTTCTAAGACCTCCGCAATTCGCCCAGCTATGCTGTTAATCAACTTATTGGCCACTGCGCCGACTGATGGCGCAGCCCATTCTTACATTATCAGTTCCTGGAGTTTGTCTGAGTTTGTGGGTTTGTGTTTGTCCAACCGTATCTTGAGGATTAACCACAAGTTCACAATGGGATTAAGGTCTGAGGAGTTTCCTCGACATGGACTGGATTTTGATGATTTGTCCTCCAAGCCACTCGGATTGGTCATTTTCACCTTATGGCAAGGAGCTCCATCATACTGGAAAAGTCATTGTTCATCACCAAACTGTTCTTGGATGGCTGGGAGAAGTTGCTCTCGGAGGATGTTTTTGTACCGTTTTTTATTCATGGCTGTGTTCTTAGGAAAAATTATAAAAGCGAGCTCACTCCCTTGGCTGAGAGGCAACACCACACATGAATGTTCTCAGGATGCTTTACTCTTTGCTCCTGTGTCATGTTGGCATGACACAGGACTCGTGGTAGCGCTGCCATGGTGAATTGAAGAGGTGTTAAAAAAGAAGGAGCAACACTGCAAATATTGACTCTATGCATAAACTTAATCTAATTAAGTTCAATAAAAGCCTTTGACACTTACAGTATGTAATGCTTGTAATTATACTGCAGTATACCAGAGTAACATCTGACACAAAGGTCTAAAAACACTGACGGAGGAGACTTTGTGAAAATTTATATTTTCATTATTGTTATTATTTTCAGTGTCATTCTCAAAACTTTTGGCCACGGCTGTAATAATAGGGAGTCTAATTAATAGATAAACGACTGCTATGGTCCAGTAGTATGTTTGTGCGAATGAAACTTCTTTTAATGCCAGCGCAATTGAACTTAATATTACTTAACTTTATTATAAATTGAATTTACCTTAACTTTTAAATTTTAAATGACAAAAGCTAAAACATTTCAATTAAACAACATTGTATTTTAAAGGCATCTAATGTTTCACTTCATGAATATACTAATTATGAATGAAAGAAGTTTGTTATAGTTTTAAACATATTTCTTTTATTATTGTAAAAAATTTGTGAACTAGAAACCAAATTTTCATCACTTTTTCAGGTTGAGTTTAAAATGTCAAAGCACCAAAGCCAAGAAAGATAAAATATGTCCATACATATTTTAAATATATAACTAGGAACCTATGTATCTCTCTGGTTTAATCGGACAGAAAGTATTTTGTGGTTTAAATAACCGCTCTTTACAGACATACTGTAGTGAGCAGAAAAGCATGCCCGAGCAAAACGATCAGATGATGGTGGTGAACCCATGCCAGACTGTACTGTAGCCTCACAATCCTGTCCTTGGCTGAGTGGAACCCGATGTGGTCTTCTACCGTTGTGGTCTTCTACCGTTGTAGCTCATCCAGCTCAAGATTTAATCTGTTGATGCTCTTCTGCTCATCCTGGTTGTAATAAGTGGTTATTTGTGTGTTTTTTCCCCGTAACCATCCCGTCATCTTACACCCGTCTGGCTGTTCACCTCTGACCTTTCCCATGCTTCTTACTGCATGTGTTTTGGTTTTCTCGCACCAAACTTTGTAAACTCTAGAGACCGTTTTGTATGAAAATCCTAAGGAGATCAGCAGGTTCTGAAAATTTCAGACACGACAAAACTGTCAAAATCGCTGTCCTGATTGTGATGTTTAGTAATTACTCAGGAAATGGTTTGAGGAAATGAAAATGGCTGCCGTTACTGCAAACGTGGAACTAGTTAATGCAATGTGGTTTGTAATCTTTAGCTGATGTTCTTAAAAACCAAAGATTTCATTTTTTTGGTTTTGGTTCTTTCCTGGTTCTTTAATGATTCCATGGGTAATGAAGTGTTGTTAGCTTGCTTAGCTTTTTATAGAAACCTTAAAGACAAAAGAAACTTAAAACTTAAAAAACTTGTTCAAGAGTTTGGTTGTTAGATTTCTTATTCTTAGTTTGGTTATGATACCTTAAGCCTCAACGGTCTTAAAATTTCCTAATTGCATGAAGAACTCTGATACCAAAGAACCTGGGTTAGGTTTCCTGGGTTAGGCTAACCCTAACCCAAGGAACAATTCTCATGTTTTTAGCTCCCCTAATCTTGGTGTTCTGATAGAGGAACACTTGTTTTACAGTTCTACATAAAACTGGTAAGGTTTCCTTCCTTTAGATAATGAAAAACCCCTAAGGAAAATATCTTTCAGCGTTTATTGAAGTTTCTCTCAAAACAAGAACACGAGGAACTTTTCAGAGTTCTATTAGAATTTTTTTTATAATAAATTACTTAATTGCTTATTATTAGTTGTAGTTAAAGATTATTTATATTTAATTAACCTTGTGAAAGTGAAACCTAGAACCTTTGAGGGTTCCTTGATTTAAAAAATAGTTTGCAGTGCTTGTCCATGATACCTTCCTTTACCAAGAGGGACAAATAAAAAGTAACCTCAAGGGTTCTCAGAGGGTTCTTTAATGGTTCATTTGATATTTAAGTGGTCTTCGCTTCCATCCTCAAAACATATCCACTTGAAACTCCTTCATATGATCATGGAGTCGTATCAGTTGTAGATTTCTGTATAGCATATAAAGGGATTCCCTCAGAAGGAGAACAGAAGAACCCTTTAACATTTTAAAGGTTGTGCAGTTTTCTTGTATGAAGTAATAAAATAATTGCTCTTCAGGGGGTCTTTAAGGGATCCTTTGGTAATTAAGCGATTTTCAGTTACTCTATACTTTGTTCGCTAAGAGTGAAACCGTGTGCATAGAACTTTTCACTGTTACTTTGATGAGGACAAGTTACTAAAAATGAAATATGACATTCAAGTCACATGACACGTCTCTGCAGTTGTAACGTCTATAAAAGGGACAATAAGGATAAGATGTAAAGTTTAATGTTGTAGGGCTCAAACAGTTAAGGTTCTGGGTTACTGATTGGGAGGTTGGGTTAGGGTTAGGGTTGAGGCCCTGAGCAAGGCCCTTAACCCTACATACTCCTGGCTCGCTGTATCCTGGCTGACCCTGTCTGTGCCCCCTAAAATAAATCACTTCAATGTGCTATAAGATCCATGTGAAATATTTTATCTAAATATTTAAAGAGGTAAATATAATCAGAGATTTGTACACAATGAAAATGAAGTTTTTATATTATATCTAATTATTCCTGACTCATAACCAGGACCAACTGATCACCCAGATTCCAGGATTCCCTCATGATAATTAAAATTGCTGTGTATTGTGCCTTTTGCTGTCTCCTTTCCCTGAAATCCATGTAAATTTATTTCGGTACTTTGGAAGTGAAATGCTTAGCACTCACGTGAACTGACTGGGGAAACACGGAAAACCTGCACCACCCAACAAATCTGAGTTTAAAGGAACACCCAGGACACACTCGTCAAAATAAAGGAAAGCGCGGAATGCGCCTGCTCGGCCTGTACGAGGAAGTCTTCTCAGATGCTGCACTTGCAAATGAGAAGTTCAATTTGCTTGCCACTGTATCTGCTGGTGGAGAGTGAGTGCTGACCGAGGTGCAGCGTACCCGCTCCGGGACTGTTGTTTAGCAAGAAAAAAAGGATTTTGTTGTTGTTTTTTCAATTTAGTCTCTGTGGCACATTTGAACTCGATATTGTTCCCACTAAGAGATTCTGATGGAAAAAGGAAGGATGGTGATCTCCAGAGGGACAATAAGCCTGATGTGGCTTGTCATCTGCTTCGTGCTGCTGTCTGTTCCACCTGCACAAGGTACGTTTAATGTTTTACATCTCACCACATCATTTGAGCGGGATACAGATTTTAACCAACATTCTGTTTCTTTTATGGAAATGTTACTGTATTTCTTTCTTTTGTTACATTAAAGAGAAATGCTTTGTTCTGTGGAACATGGCCTACTATTGCGAACAGAAATGTTACAAATACATAGAGGAAATCAACGTAATTAAGCAATAACAGAAGATGTGTTCGTCATACAGTAAGTGTGATAGATAGATAGATAGATAGATAGATAGATAGATAGATAGATAGATAGATAGATAGATAGATAGATAGATAG
>JAQQZT010000019.1:760072-770473 GCA_030068275.1 Clarias platycephalus | reverse complement strand
GATAGATAGATAGATAGATAGATAGATAGATAGATAGATAGATAGATAGATAGATAGATAGATAGATAGATAGCACTGTCTGTCTTTATTTAGGAATTGTGTAAAGACTTTGTTAAGAAGGTACCTTCCCCAATCTACAGTATGGAGCCTTTTATAAAACCCTGTAGTCAAATGTAGATGTGATATTATTACATTCAGAAGATAAAAACTGTGATGATAGTGAGACGGTGATGTTTCTACAGAAATCTTGCTCAGGCATCCACGTCACATGTCCATCCAGGTCACAGGTTTCGGTGATTTCTGTAAAATGCTAAAATCTGAGAAATGCACATATAAACATCTGTCATTTTTTCCATACAAAATGATTAAAATGACATAAATGTCCGTACAGTGTGCAGTTTTTGAAATATATATAAACATATAAGAATGTAAGTAAATGATATTCCTTCCAGCAAAAACAATGCAGGGTGTCTGTCGTCAGCACGGGTGTGTACTGGGGACGGTTTTGTTTATGAGGACAGAAGATTAGAATAGTCAAAGAATTTCACATTTCTTAGTCAAATAAGTGAAAGGCACTGAAACAACAGCCCACACAGAGAGAGTCTTTTTTTTCTTTGTCTTTTTAAAAAAAAAATTTTATTGAAAAACCTTGAGGTTTGGTTTCTCAGAATTTGTACAATGGAGTAATTTGGATATTGACACCCAGTAAAAATAGGTAAGTAAATCAATCTATCTATCAATAAATAATAATTTTAAAAAAAACTAAAGAAATGTCTCATGTTATATCATAAGTGACATATAAAGCAGATATGCAAAGGTAATCATTCTGCAAATAAAAAACAAACAAACATAAATAAATTGATAACTAGAAAATATACAGTATAATCTGACAATTACAGTGTCTACAGTTTTAAATGTTAAATTTTTTATTACTTTTTTAAAACCAGCTTGATGCAGACTTGTTAATGACCTTAACCTAATTTGAATAAACAGATGCTTTTTATTCATAACTTTTGATCCACTGTATACTGGACACTACTTGTAACATTTTACACTACGATAAAATCATTAGCTAACAGGACGTTGGTGTTTACAATTCCCGGATCTGTGTCACGCTTTAGGAATCTGCTGGTTTTTAATCTTTCCAGATTCATTTTGCGGTTAAAATTTACAGATTGAACGATCGTGATTAGCATTAGCCAGGGGCCAGGGGTAGCTCAGTGGTTAAGGCATTGGACTACGGTTCGGAAAATCATAAGTTCAAACCCCACAACCACCAAGTTGCCACTGTTGGGCCCTTGAGCAAGGCCCTTAACTGCTCAGATGTATAATGAGATTTTAAAAAAAAAATGTAAGTCACTCTGGATAAGAGCATCTGCCAAATGTAAATTAGCACTGTACTTTTTAAAAACTAAACAGTGAGATCATAACACTAATCTTTGCATTTGTTGATTCCATTTTATTACATATACTTTATGATAAGAGAATAAACCAATTTTAAGAAAATAATTACAAATTTAAAGTAGTAAGCATATGAAATTATATAAAAATTAGTTGATTTCATTTGGTCTTAAACATGCTCAGTTTTTTATTCTGAGTGAGAATTAGAAAATGTATCAAAGCGTTGTAGCAAGCTAGTTAAGCTTTCCTTATGTGTCGTGTAGCTAACAAGCCATTCAGGAAGTTCTCTCGTACTGTATGAGGTAGATGCTAGTTGCTAGTAATGGGTGTAACTGACTTTACCCACTAGCTACAACTTTTTACCAGTAAAACCATTAAATAAGTATCATGATGCTTAAAATCAGGATGGTGTGTTGTTTCTTTAAAAATGCTATTATTTAATCATATCTGTGTTTCCCTGCCACTGGTCTACAGGACAGAGTTATATTACCTACCCAACAAACACCACCGTAAGCATGGGAAAATCAACCAGCTTCACCTGCGCTGTCCAGCCAGGAAACACGACGATGAACTTTACTGCACATCTCCCTATAAACACCTACATACTGCAGTGCCCCGGACCAAACATCAACTTGCCCTCCATGGTTTGGAAATTTACTGTTTATCCCTATAAATGTCCCCACACGCTTTTTAACAATCTTAAGCAAATGCTTGACCGTAAATCTTAGCACCCACCTCACTATCAAAAAATAATATATTTGCTTGGACGTTAAACCTGGCTGAACGTACGTTAACTATAAAATCATTAGCTACAATTTCAATTTATTTTAAAATGGAAAATACATTTGTCATGTGTACAAACAGGTAAAATAGCAAAAAGTGAAACAATTTTAAGATGTTAAATATAGTAGCCTATGTAAAAGAGGTGTGTCAGTTTATCTAGTATCAATGTTGTATTTATTAAGAGCAAAAACAGCTTGAAAGATGTAAAATAAAGAAATTACAGTTGCCTAAATTGATCTTAGCTTCATACACTTGTCCATTTTTATTACTAGCAATAATGAAGGAACCATGAGGCTTTTCTAATGCACAAACTTTAAAATTCATATACAGATTTTATCTATCTGTCTTGTCTAAGACATGTTTTTGCCCAACCCCTAACCCCTAACCATAACCATAACCATAACCCTAACCATAACCATAACCCCTAACCATAACCCTAATCTGTTTTTTTTTTAACCTGATGTCTTTTTCTCTCCTCCAGTCATTGTATGGAACTTGTGACTCCAGTACTACTCAAATTACAGCTACGTGGAAAATGTCAAATATCGCCTCTGACGTTAATGGCACTACCTTCATATGCTCCCCGGGCGGTCTTCCTGTCCAAACTGGATATCTTTGGATTACAGGTAGGTTTTTAGGATAAACACCTCCAAGAAGTAAGAGTCAAACTTACTAGCATCTCTATGCCACTTTGCGAGAAGCTTTAATGAACAGTTTAGTAATGCGAATGGGGATCACCACTTAATGACCAATCTCTGATCCTTAATGACTAATCACTAATCACCACCACTATTCCCAATGACCAACCACTGATCACTGGTGTTCCTAATGACCAATCCCTAATCACCACTGTGCCCAAAGATGAATTACTGATCACTGCTATTCCCAATCATCAATCACCGATCACTGGTGTTCCTAATGAACAATCATTGATCACCATTGTTCCAAATTACCATTCACTGATCACCACTGATCACTGTTTGTGTACTTCTTTGGTTTTCATTTTAAACACTGTTCTTGAAAATAGTTATTGTAAGAATATAAAATGTATCCCTTTTAAATAAAGATCTTATGGAGACATCATGTACTGCAGTCATATGAACACTGCACATTGATTTATTTATTTTGGTTCCTGCCAGGTGCCAGTCAATATTTTCTGATGCTCTTTGGCTGTGTCATTGGCGGCTTTTTCGGGATCTTAATCGTGTTCGGTGTGGTTTACGTCACCATGAAAAGATCAGAAAAATTTCAGGAGTGTTTCAGTAAGTTCCAGGATTCACACACGATTGATCCAAATCTATTCTGGGGATGGTATACAGTAGAAAGGGAAATTCTGGAAATATTTACAGTTTATTTTATGGATTTACTCCATGGTCTAAAGTGCAGTAAGTTTGACAATAATATTTTTTGAAAATTATTCCTTTTTTTTCAGAGGGCAAACCCGAAGACGACGTCATGGGTGGGGTGGAAGAAGAGAGCATCAGAGATTAGTGACTTGATTCATGTTCATGTTCTCGATAATCCCGTCTCAATGCAGCTTGTGATCGAATCAGTGAGATATTGCAAAAGAAGGGATACTCCATGCTTCTCGTTATGGATATGTAGAGAAAGTGCATTAAGGTTACTTTGTTTACATTAAATATAAACAGATGCTGTATAGAATAGAATAGTATATGTTAGAATAGTAGGGTATGGTATAGTTGGGGTTTTTGTTATTTATTATACCTGTTATGCCTTTACTGCACTCAAAATATGTAAATTGTAAATAATTTATACATGTTATATATTTAAAGAACATACGCTATAGGCATATTATATATAAAGAGAGAAAGAGAGAGAGAGAGAGAGAGAGAGAGAGAGAGAGTCTGTAATTATCTATATGAATGAAATTTTTGCACTATACCTTCATCTTATTATTAATAATGTTAAGCAGCATCAGAACCCAAAGACTGCAGTTCATTAAGAGTTCGCCACTACGGTTGTCATAGTAACAAGGAGCAGAAAGTCGAAGTGTGAAATCAAATTTGTGAACGAAATTTGCCTCTTAATTTATACCCCCAGTCAAGACACATATTATAACACACACCACATGTATAGCAATAAATATGTAAATTACCATATGTAAGCAAAAGATCTATAGTTTTATTATTTATCATTTTGGATTGTTGAGGAAGAAATGCAAATGTGTTCTCTTCCATTATGTATGGGTCAGGACATACAGTATGGTATAACATATAAGCAGTGTAAACTCCACATACAACACCATTTCAGAATTAAGGCAATAAAAAATAGGGTTTTATGTTCAATCAATGGCTATGTATAAAAATATCTATTGTAATTTTCCCCTTTAAATCTGTTAATGTTTTAAAATAAACCCGACATGAATCTTAATTTTCCTATCTAAGTCAAATGTCCAGAAATATAAATTCGAAAAGTAAATAAAAATTCATTGCAAAAAAAAAAACAAATTGTGATTTTTATTTTTCTACCAGTCTGCTGAAATCAGTTCTAAGTTTCCTGTTTGTATACCAACCCAAACGTTTCTAAAACTTAAATTAAAGCCCTGAACTGCAAACTGGCAAAATTGTTGCTATCTTAAAAATATTTAAATTTCCAATTCAATTTTATTTGTATAGCGCTTTTAATATAACTTCGTATCTCATCATTTTAGATTAATTTTATATTTTGAATGTACAGTAATACACATTTCTAGTTACCACACTTTATTTTTACCTATTTCAAGATGTGTCATGTTGTTGTTGTTTTTTAAAAGAAACTTAAGATAAACATGATATAACCTTAAAATAATAACATTTTGAAAAGAATATAGCTCAAACTAGTAAACATGAAATTTTAAAATAATTTTTTTTTTTGCTCAGGAACACGATACAATGAAATATCTTGAAATAATGAGACAGTACAGTGAAATAACAGTGTATCTAAAAAAACGAGATGATATTTCTAAATAATGAATTAATACAGTTAATTAATTAATACAGTTTTTGGAACATCAAAGTAATAATAGCAATGTCTTAAAACAACGATAATACAAAATTTACAAGATAATAAACCTGAAATAACGACAAACTGGTATCTTTTAATTTCCAGAGAATTCTCTGTAGTAACATATCCTAAAATTAGTTCACGAATCCAAATCATAGCATACCATTGTACTTTTTTTCATTCATATTATTATTTCAAGATCTGTCATTATTATCTTATTGTTTTTTTTATATAATATTAGAAAATTAATACTTTGAACTGACAGCTAGAAATAATGTCATCTTTGTAGAACAAGTATATAAGTCAAAAAGGAAAACCTAGAATCCTGAAATAATGTCTTTTATATTTTACTTAAGTTAACAAAATATTGAAAATATTGAATGAAACCTTGAGATAATTACTTGGCATGATGACATATCTTTAAATGAATTAACACCAGGGAAAACATAAAAGCGTCAAGATAATATCTCAGAATAATGGTTTAACTTTTTGAAATGATAATGTTGATAATAGCTTGACACTGTATACTGTAGTGACATCTTGAAATTAAGAGAAAAATGAATAATGAGATAATATCTTGGAATAACAAAATAATCTGAAATAACAACATATTTTACAACAGTGAGAAAAATTTGCATAATTGTAAATCTCAAGACAGCATTTGAATGTTATATGAAAAAACTTGAGTTAATGACACTCAAGTTTAAATAATTCATTTACTCTCAAAT
Organism: Clarias platycephalus; assembly: GCA_030068275.1. Lineage (NCBI taxonomy): Eukaryota > Metazoa > Chordata > Actinopteri > Siluriformes > Clariidae > Clarias > Clarias platycephalus. The sequence continues at coordinate 764,558 of JAQQZT010000019.1, read as the reverse complement.
TAGTTTCGGCAAGGAGAATATACTCGTAAACGTCGAATCAGATAGTTAGTATTTAATAGTTATTAAACAATGTTAGTTTTGTATGCCAGCTGACCCGATCTCCAGAACTTACTTTATTGATGTAATACGTTAAAGATCAATTTAGCTTGATAATGTCTGTAATAATGTCAGTCAGTCTGGCTCCTCATCAGATATCATCCCTAAATGCACTTTAAGAAAGTTCTGCTTAACTCTCTGTCTTGACTCTCTGTTAAATGTTAAACTGTGAAACTGAGGGACGTTTGAAAAAAAATCTATAAATATGATCATTCTGTTTGTCCTGATCAAGTCTGTAGTTTACCGCATGATCATTAAGCTGAGTTCAAAGATAGATCGAATGCAAATGTTTGTGCACCCGTATCATCAAATGAGGAAGGCAATGAGGAAGGTCAGCTTTAACTGAATTTTTTTATTTTAATTTTATATTTAATTTTATTCTTTCTTAGTTAAATTTACCTTCTATTTTATTTTTCATATTTATTTCCTGTTCATAGTCTTTTATTTTAAGGTCACGAGCAGTTGTCTAAGCATTTCACTGCATATCGTACTGTGTATGACTGTGTATGTGACAAATAAAATTTTAATTTGAATTTAACTGGGGAGTTTTAGTTATTTGTAGTAAAATCAAATAGAAATCTATTTTAGTTGTTATTTCCCTTCTGAAACCGTAGAGGGCGCAAACTTTTGCACTCGAAAAAATTAAAGGAGTTTTTGCTCCTGGGTGTTTAAAACCTTTTTTTTTGAGAACACACATTTTACTTTGTAAATGTGTACAAGTATAATATCATTCCAAATTCCGCACCCCAAATGTGCGTACTCTTCTATGAAGTGTTACTCTGACGTCACGTCCTGGTGTGTTTTCGGCCCGTACACCTCTCACCGGTTGCGTGTCAGCCGGTGGGCCTTTATTCAGCCTGCATGACATTTACAAAAGTTTAAAGAAGGAGAAGAGAGCACGTGTCATCGCTCAGGCACGTGGAACACTTGGACGACCTCCTGGAGCTACATGTACATGTTCTCCTTGAGTTGTCCCTCATGGTGTGAGAGGGGTTACGACCTCATGAGAGGTTACATGTGAATGTGAGAGGCTCCACATTCTGAACAGACCTGTAAATCTGTTAATCTGATGTTTGATACTTTTCCTCTCCTTTTTTTTTTTTCAGTTTTTATATTTCTACTGCTGTGATCTGTTCTTCAGGCTTTCAAAGAGTCAGTGCTCTCCCACGCCTGGGGCTGGCAGAAATCTGCTGTTTCACATCTCTGTTTTCCCAAAATAATGATTAGGTAGGGCTGATTAAAAAAAAACTGTAGTAATGGATAATTTCTAAGGTATTTAGATCAATGTATTTTTAGTTAAAGGCACATCAATAATATGTGTATAAAAATATGAATCTCTTAATTTCTCTTTTTTTTTAAATATTCCAAATAGTAAAAAAAAAAAATATATATATATATATATCCAAAACATTCGATCGATCATGATATACAGACTTACACCAGGCCTTATGTATACACTATATAGACAAAAGTATTTGGCCAAACCTGCAATGACATTGTATCCAAACACATAGACTCAGCTCTAACAGCTTCCACCCTTCTTGGAAGGCCCCCACTCAAGATTTTTGAGGGTTTCTGTGGGAATTCGTGTCCATTCATTCCGTAGAGCATTTATGAGGTCAGGCACTGATGTTGGACGAGAAGGCCTGGGTCACAATCTCTGTTCCAGTTCATCCCAAAGATGTTGAAGGGGGTTGAAGTCAGGGCTCTGTGTTCGGGCCGGTCGAGTTCTTCCACACCGAACTCATCAGACCATGTTGTTATAGTCTTTGTGCACTGTTGCTCAGTCATGTTGGAATAGAGAAGGGCCCCCTCCCAAATGTTACCACATTAAGATTGCCCTTCACTTGATTTGAATTTAATAATTAAGAGGTTTGGCCAAATACTTTTGCCCATATAGTGTCTGCATTATACAGTAAATACACAAAATACACTGCCCGCCCCCACTCCCAAAAAAGTCACACACGCTAATATTTCATTGGCATGGATTGTTTCAATAAGCTTATGCAACATTACAACATTTATTTCCGGCCAGAGTCTCATTACTTTCTTTCCAAGATCTTGTATTGATGATGTGGGAGTCGGACCAATGTGTAAGGCCTTCTCCAGCACATCTCAAAGATTCGCGAAGTGGTTAAGGTATGGACTCCCAGAACTATTCTCACAATTTGATCCCGATGAATCTTGGCATCCCCATCCAGGAATATGGCGCGTGCCATCAGGAAAGATAATTTTTTTGGGGCACATAACATTGCAAAACCTAGACCTGACCAACTGAAGCCACCCCAGATCATAACACTGCCTCATGCACTGGGCATGATGGGGGCATCACTTTATCCACCTCCCTTCTCACCCTGACGTGCCCATCACTCTGGAACAGGGTACATCTGTACTCATCGGACCACATGACCTTCCTCCAATGTGCCAAATTTAGTCTACAGAGCTGTTTAGTCCCAATCTCGTGAGTTTTCTTCAGATTGTGCGTGTGGAAAATGCTCTTACTTTCACAATTAAACGTAGCCATGAGTTCTACTGTTGTTGATTTATTTATTTATTTATTTATTTTACTATTTGATTTCACTAAGCATTTAAATGATCTCACATACTGTAAGGCTCATTCAGGATATTTTCCCGAGCACATTTATTCCTTGAAGATGTTGGGTCACCACTGTCCTTCCATGTTTTAATAATGTGTTTTATAGTTCTTAATCCAGTTCTAGTAGTTTCATTAATCTCCTTAGTTGTTTTCTTTGCTTGATACAGGACAGTAATTCGACTCTTCTGAAACAGAGTAATATCTAGGCCACATATCTGACCACACGACACGTCTTCTGGCACGGTTGTGTAAGAAATGAGAATCTCCTGAAAAACGTAAACATATTAATCACTGCAGTAATTACCCAGTGGAAGAGGCTCTTAAGTACTGTATTAGCTGTGTTAAATCCAGGCAGTGGCATTTATTATTATTATTATTATTATTATTATTATTATTATTATTATTATTATCATTATTATTAGCTGGGCAGTGGTTAAAACTATATAAATTAATTAGGACAATATAATTATTCAATTCATATTAATATTTCAGTTAAATTTTTATTAAGTATTACTGAACTATTTGCTAATGTAAGTAAAAGAATTGCGTTTGTGTTTATAGTTTACTTGTAACCAGCGAAGGCAGCCGAATGAAGCAATTATATATAAACACAACCATACGTCCTGTACCAGTCAGACCTGAACCGAAAAGACGGCACATCGTGGCAAAACACGAAACTTTCACTAATGCATAACTCCGCCCATGTTTTACCTCAAAGCTTTTTCAGCCACTGGTGTATTTAATAGTCAGTAATCGCACTGTATCGTGTATGATGTGTATAATAATGTTAAGATCACACGATTGTCGAAGCGCCACTTAAAAGTCCTCGAGGTGCTGACTTCACCGTGTCCGCCGTCTTGTTCGCATCCGTTTAACTTCAGAATATTTTCTAGCCCAAGGTTTCATGTTATTTTCCATATCATAAATAAAGATATACAAATTTTCATTCATGCATCCTTTTGACAAACTTTCCACCATTCGACTTTTTACGCTGAGTGACTTTTACATTGCTGTTTTAGCCGTAAACACACACACACATATGTCATGTTTTGGACATAACAGTTTGCTGATGATGCAGGGCAGCTATACTGTATAGCACACACACACACACACACACACACACACACAGGTCTATGTCCTGTGTTTTATATGTACACAATAAGGAGGAGTTTTTCTTCAAGGTAAAAAAGCAAAGACAGATATGTCTATGTGCACTTCCTGGGTGTCGCGTCTATCCACACCTCTCCTGGCATCGGTCACCCGAACGACATCATATCCTGCAGAAAAGGGTAAGAACAGATCGATTTCTTCTCGAATTTCTCAATTACTTATTGTAATATGTTTCAGATATGGTGTAGAAATGAGGCCTCAAAATTGACCACAAAATACGTCGGTATTGAAATTGAGTAGGATTTTTGTTTAAAATTTGTATTTATTATTATTTATTTAATTCATTAAAGTATGAAGGAGTGTTAGTGTGTGTATGTGTGTGTGCCCTGTGATGGATTGGCACCCTGTCCAGGGTGTACCCCGTCTCGTGCCTTAATTCTCCTGGGATAGACTCCAGGCTCCCCGCGACACTGAATACAGGATAAAGCGCTATAGAAGATGAGTGAGTGAGTGAGTGAGTGAGTGAGTGAGTGAGTGAGTGAGTGTGTGAGTGAATGAATGAGTGAGTGAGTGTGTGAGTGAGTGAGTGAGTGTGTGAGTGAATGAATGAGTGAGTGTGTGAGTGAGTGAGTGTGTGAGTGTGTGAGTGAGTGAGTGAGTGAGTGATTGTGAGAGTGAGTGAGT
>JAQQZT010000019.1:716553-730139 GCA_030068275.1 Clarias platycephalus | reverse complement strand
AGTACTGCGGACCGTACAGACCTACTCTCACCCACGCTGAGACACACAGTTAGTGTCATTAACCACTGGACAACACCCGGGACACGCCCACTCATACATAGTTAAACATCCCAGTGCTTTAATGCTCTGTTTCACCATTTGTGAAAAGCCTCTTGTCAAGTCAAATTACTCAGAGCTAACTCTTGTGTAATTAGAAATGTGACATTTTCGGCTGTTGGTTTTGAAATTTGGTTAGTCCTCTCCTCTGAACCTTGACCTCAGTGGATTTTCCATAATGTACAGTCACACTGAAATTTCCAGTCAGAGGAAATTGCTGCAACTGATTTAGTCAGCCCCAAGGAATGTTGTAAAATAATACTTAAAACAATAGCATACAAATGATACCCTGTTAGAGGTCAGTAAACGTACTTTAAATACATATTTTATATTTCAAATATTTATCCTGTGCTCTGACAATCCACCTATGCTACCTATTATTTTTTCCTACTTAACAGTTCTTTGCATGCCATGAACAACACGCCTGGGTTTCATTTTATTTAATTGATTATGTACTGAGAACATTACTTGATGGGGATGCTTGTCTATCAGAATATGCTACCCCTAAATTCTCCAATATGTATACAGACAGCCATAATAATGTATCAAAACATGCTCCACCTACTGTTAAAATACCCCCTTTAGTACCCCTTTAATTTTACCCCTTGTTACGGTTTCCAATCCCGTTGTTATTTTCATTATTGATGTCTAGGGGAAAAGGAAACAGAACAAAATTAAATAACAAAATTAACAAACAAAAAAAAAAAAAATTTGTTATCATAATAAAGGCGGTCACTGATGACTGATGTGGGAATGAACTACTGTACTGTATGTGAAGTAATGAAGATTTGATTAGATTTGAAATGAACGTTAGCAGACATCACAAGTCTTCAAAAGAAACAAAAACAAACCCCAGTTGCTCCTTAGTTACAGTAAAAACCAAAAGCTTTTATAAACATTTACAAAATACATCCAAACAGTTCAGCGATAAAGTCATCAGCCTTGAGCCTTAAATAAAACAAAACTTCTAACTTTGACCCAAGAACCAATCTAATCTAACGAAACAAAATAAAACAGAAACAAATTTTGGGTGTAGAATGCTACGCTAACTACGCTAACTAACTGAACATACAGTAAATACAAAATACAAATATTAGCTCTTATTCCTAGCTAGTGTTTGTATACGGATGCGCACTCTACATGTTGCTTTGTGTAGCGTCTTTAGACGGGGTAGTGCGAGGTCTAGAGCGAATCTACAGTATTCATTCATGCTATGGTATCTTCTTTTGATAAGGCAGCATAAGTTGGCAGAACACCAACATTTTTATTTATCCTGTGTACTGTATACACACCACGCTTAATGGCATTGTTTGGTGTGATCCGTTTTCATGGAAACGTTCAAGGGTTTAGCCGCGCGAGCCATGTTTGGATGCTCACACGCACTCTTGTTGCATCATAAAATGCATCAGTGCATGTTGTAAATGCAATTCGATTTTATTTTATCGTATATTTTCTCACTATACTAGCAATTTATGAATCATTTATGAAGCTTTGCCTTAAGTGTAACCTGAGCCTGGTTGTAGAAATGACATCAGGAGAGGTAAGTAGACATGTGAGAGCGGAAAAAAAAAAAAGCAATAAGACGAGTGTTTAAAATTTAATCCTCAGGATCAAATGACTTACTATTTAAGTATACGGTGTGAGATGCTTATGCATTGGACGTTTTTGTCGCAATCAGATAGAAATTTAATTCAACATTAAAAGAAATGATGAACATATTTCGACACTGTTGTGGAATGTGCAAATTTTTTAAGTTACTATATGTATCAGCTCACTATAGGAGATGTAATGTGTGAAGCTGAAGCTGTTCTAGACATCAAAGCAGGGCGAGTCGCAGCTCGACGAGAACGAAGGCGTCGTAGGAGTTCTGGCGAGAGGAAATGCTGCAAAGACCCCACTTCCTGACATCGCTGCAACATCTGTGGAAAGAGAACCAATTATCAAAGATGTTCTTCATACCTAAGATTACCTTCTGTGAGGTGTAATGTCTGCGGTTAACACACTTCTTAAGAAATTGTCTAACAGTTTGTAAGACACAAGATAATGTTATATATTTTGCTGAACACGAGTCCCAGGGTATAAAAGAGTTCTGATGATGTTCTTAGGCAGTGTTACCAGGCATTGTTCATTTAAGTTCACAAGACTTTGTGTTCTTTTATTTTCCTTTGAACCCTTTGCTCAGTTATATTTATTTACCATATATTGCTTTTCTTTGCTGAAGTTGCAGTTGATTGCAATATAAAATAATAAAGGACTGCGTCCCATGGCGAGGTTAGGAACCCCAGTACTGTGCAGCAGCTGTCAGTTCTTTGAGTTCAGGAACAGACTACATGTCCATGGACACTTTCTAAGGTTAGTCTTTACAGGATTTGACACCGGTAACGTTTCGTCCTTTACAGATAGATATTTCCTTTTTTAAGTTTGTGATTAGGGCGTATTTATCGCAATTAACGCAATAACTCTTAAAATACCTTTATATCAATTTTATTGCCGTGGTGCTATCAAAATTATATCTTTAATGTGTGTTTTTTTAAATGTTGCATACCTTTAAAAATGATTTAATGTTACATAACTGGACTTTAAAGACCACCGTGCTACTATTACCTGGCTGTCTTCATAATTTCAACAAACACTTCATGCACAAAGTATACTCTACCATACCAGCGATAAGGAACAGTACAGTACTGTGTACTTTTTCGGAGACTTTGCTCTGTATAATCATACACACTCTCACTTCTCGCTGGAATGGTAGAGTATACTTTGTGCATGAAGTGTTTGTTGAAATTATTAACAGCCAGGTAATAGTAGCACGGTGGTCTTTAAGGTCCAAATATCCATATCCACAATGCCAAAAATATCGTTCTTATCCCAGATTAAAGTAAATTTGTCATTTTTATTTTATATTTGGAAATGATATGTACAGTATATGAATTGTAATATATTATAAAATGTTTCACATATAAACACTTCTGTTTAATATTTGTCACTGCTACAGTATATGATTAAAGTAATATAATGCTAGACTCTTTATAGACATTTTACCAATTTCAAGTCATCTCAAACATATTATGTTCTATTTCTTTTGAAATGAACAGAAGTTAAATTATCCACATCCTTATCATATGCGAGTGATTAGTCATTTCTTTGTCAGGCAAAGGAAGCCTGAATCAGTACATTATCTTTTTTTTTTTTCCCAGCATGTGCTGTTATCTTTGTTCCTCATTTCATTCCTCAGCCCCGTTTGAGAAGTCAGGCCTTACACTGTGTAAACGCCCACACGAGGGTGTGGTCACATGATGAAAAGCAGGACACCGGATCAAGTAGAACGAGACTGGAGTGTTTACGGGGCATCGAGGTACCGGACCAGGGACGAGAGAACAATCAGAAAAAGAAGAAATAAAAATGGATCCGGTCTACTCAAATGAGAAATCACGAATCGGTGATCAGCCTCCAGCGTACCAGGCTGACATGGGGTACCCTTCAGGACCTGGTTATCCTCCAGCCCAGGGGTACGGTTCTACACCTTACCCAGGGCAGCCTTACCCAGGTCAGCCCTACCCAGGGCAGCCTTACCCAGGAGCTCCGGTGTACGCCGGCCAGCCCGCCATCACCACCCAACCTACGATCCTCGTGACCCCGGTGACTCCCGTTAGCCATGTTCCTGATTACCTGGGTTACTCCATCTTCACCATGCTGTGCTGCTGCCTGCCCCTCGGCATCGCCGCTCTCATTTACTCCATCAACGTAAGTAGGAACTGCAAACTCTGAACTTTCTTCGAAATCGTCACACCGAGTCATTTCTTTATATCTCCCTGTCTGTCTGTCTATCAACAAAAATATAAATATCCATATCCAAAATGCCATAAATATCATTCTTATCCCAGATTAAAGTAAATTTGTAATTTAGATCTGTAAATGATATGTTAATGAATTGTATTGTGTTATAAAATGTTTCACATTTGTCACTGCTATATGATTAAAGTAATATAATGCTAGTCAATATAAGTCATCTCAAACATATTATGTTCTATTTCTTTTGAAATGAACAGAAGTTAAATTATCCACATCCTTATCATATGCGAGTGATTAGTCATTTCTTTGTCCTTTTTACTGTATTAGACAGCCATTTGCCGCATTCATCTCTAAATCATTCACCCATCCACAATGAGCTGTTTTTCCTGTTCTGATGGTCTGACCAGGTTGGGTTTCTATTTAATTGAGTGTTGTTGTTTTGTCCATTAAATGCACTACTTGAGCATATTTGCTTGATGACTCAGAGAACATCACTAAAACCAGTCCCACACACTCACTGTATTACTGTAAACTCGATTACTTCCGTGTGTTTCTCACTTCATTTTTTCTTTAATTTTTATTCCTATGGGGGCACAAATTTTTGCACTCCACCGCACTTGACAAACTGATTTGACGACTAATGAAGCATCAGGTGCAGGGATGCTGTGACGCTGTAAATAAAATAATTGTCTAATAGTTTTTATATTTTCATATATTTATATATATTCTGCCTCGATGTGGGTCTTTGCTTTTTAATACCAAAAGTCATGGAGTGATGTAACTTCAAACCAAGTTAAACCATGTTTAATGCAATCTCGTGATGCACGAACTGGTAAAAATGATATCTGAGGTCGTGTCATTTTGCATTCCACATGTCAATGCAAACCTGTTCTCCTGCATCACACAGATTTTGTGATTACACACAGGAGATTACATGAGGGCCAGCTTGGGGTATAAATCATGCAGATACAGTACAGAGCTTCAGTTCTTATTCAAACATCGAAATGAGGAACTGCTCACAAAGCAGCTTTACAGAATCGAAGAAATTATGGAAGCTGGTTTGAAAAGTGTACGGAAGTCTGTATAAATGATATAGTATATAGGCGAGCCGATGGCGAGGGTGGCGGCGGACGAACTCCCTGAGATTGCGATAGGAAGAAAGCGCGAGAGGAACCAGCCTCGACAGGAAACCCATCCTCGTTTAGCTGATAACAGAATATGAGGAACCTCGTATATCGGGCCTGTGTGAGAAGGTCCAGGACGGTTACTGTGATGCAAAAAACACTTTTAAAATGGTGATAAAGAGAAAGGTGGGGCGGCTCAGGCGGATAAGGCTTTATGTTGTTGATTTAAGGATCTGAAGGTCCGGCTTTTAGCCCCGGGCATCCGGTGAAAAACCTGTGCCAAGTCGTGTGCAGATCGGATGATCCGCCGTGGCGACCCCGTCACAGGAGAAGTTTTTTGTCTATATATTGAACCACAGGTAGGCAGAGCTAACAACTGTGAGCAAGATGGGTTTTACGCAATGCACATGTCCACCTGAGCTTCCTCGCACCTCCCACCTCGTTATAGCGCCCTAAACATCAGAATGCAAAGAGAGAGAGAGAGACTTGAGGCCAGAGTTTACACCAGTTGCGTGTAGGGATTTTCCAGTCGTTTGGGAATTGTCTGGTTTTTCTTGATTAAACACCCAGGCTTCATAAAGGATTGTAGCTTTAAAGAAAGATGAAAACACTGATCAGAGTTAAGGCTGATAAAAGTCTTAGTCAAAGTTATTCTGATTCACTAATATGCCGATAGAAATATATCTATGATTAGAGGATGAGTGGGTAGGGTCTGTCCACGTGCCATCCAGCACATGGGGTGACGGATACTCCACAGATTGGCGTTATCTGTTGTTTCTAAGGGGAGTTTCTTACAGGATCGGGTTGCTAGGTCGACACCCGATTCCACCTGAGCACTTGGGGGTGACGGGGTCCAACAGCGGCAGCCCGGCAGTGTCGGGGCTCGAACCGTGGACCTCCTGATCAGCAGTCCGACACGTTAACCACCGAGTCTCCTCTGCTCCAGATGTCTGATTACATAAACGACATGAATTGTGTCAGGATAAAACGAAACACGCAGAAACAGTGTGATTTTAACATTAAAATGCTGTTGTTGAAATGTGAAAACCATGTCCGTCCATGTGATGATTATTTTACTTTCAGTTCAGGAAGAGAATTTTTTTCCTTTATTTTTACTTTGAATCCTGATTTCTGCATCCGCGTTCTGTATGAGGGTTGAATTTCAACATTCAGTTCTGGCATTTAAGATGCTGAGTCACGTCCTCTCTTCAGGGCTGTATTGTGGTGTTGGAATAACCTGTTTGTTTAGGCATGTGATTTCCATCAGCTCGTGTCTTTAGGCAGAGCTATTAGTGCAAATCTGACACCGTGGAGTTTTGGTGCAAAGTCAGAGTAAAGCGACGTCTGTGTGTGTGTGTGCATCTGGCTGGAGGGAAAACATTATTTTACTGTCATTTAGCGTCATAACCAATTCTAAGTTGCCCAAATGTGTGATTGATTTTTAAAAAAAATAAACAAAAAAAAGCAATGTACAGAGTTCTATTCTCTACATGACAATAATAAATAAAAGGAAACATAATAGATGAATAATGGATAATAGGTTCAACACAATAGTATTGCATTTCCGTCTCTTTTGTGAAAAGAAAGGGACCCCACCACCTGTTGCCTGGCATTTAGGCGAGAATAATCACTGCCCACGTCAGTGTTGGATGCATGAGTGGATACTGGAAGCGTCTGTTTGTTTGGGGCTTAGCACTGCAGCGGCAGAACATAAAAGTGCTTCCATTAAAACTAACCGAGCTCCAAAGTTATCTGATTTACACAGTTTAAAAGAGCAAAGTCGGATACATGTCCGGTCAGAGAGAGAGAGAGGAAGAGGGTTACTGGAATATAAACCATCAGTTCAAAACCACAGCCATGTTCTTTGCTCCTCTATCTGATTCTGGCTAATCGTGGCCATGTGTTTGTGTTGGCAGTTAGTCTGCTTTACTGCGCTATAAAGAGTTAATGGGGCAATTTATCTGGATTTCTTGCTCCTGTAACATTAGAGCAAGTGCAGTAGTAGACTGATTACAATAAAATGCAAAAACTCTTGAAAATGTAACAGCATGCTTCATGAAATTATGAGCTTTACCGCAGATATGTTTTTTTTTTTTCCGTTTAACTTTTTGCTCCGATTAATGTTTTCCTATTCATAGTTTATCCCTTTACTGTAAGTCCGCACAGGAGGTCTGGCCTCGATCTTTAAAGCTTAATTAAAAGTCACCAATCAAATTACTACTAACGCAATCATCCCTCATGGTGAACGTCGGTATTTCAGTGAATTTAAATAATGAGGTATTTCACTGCAGTTCCTCACTGTGAAGTCCTTGACACAGCGCTGATAAAAACAGCTCTGACACACTGCTTCTGTACCAGATTGAGTGTTTTTTTAATGGTAGGAAAAATTTTACACTGACGTGTGTGTATAATACATTGTTCTTGGGTTCCGCCCAGACACACAGCTTTACTCGGAGTGCTTTAAGGGTGGTGTTCTGTAACTTTAAAAAAATTATATTAAAAAAAACTTAATCTCTTAACCCTTTGTCAATCACTAAAACTACAGTAAACACACTCGCGTCATTCAGACTTATAGAGCACTAACTGAGTCCATTACAGTTTTACTCACGCAGGCTGAGTTGTTACTTTATTTTTGTAAAAATAAATGATTGGTGTAAAATTTTAAAGTTTACATAGCTTGCTGTCAGTAAAATTTTGCTAGCAGATTACCTGCTTTCTAGCACGTGTTAGGAATGTCTTTTGCAGCTCTTAGTTACTGTGTAAGGAGAGACAGAATTAAAACCCTTTAACATTCTGCTCAACCTTTTGGTAGAGCACATCAGAAATGTCTTGAACCTACCTGATTTAGCCCTCTCTACCACTTGGTTGAGGTATGCGATGCAACAAAATATCTGTCTCAGTAGTACTCCATTTTAGTTGCTTTTTTTATTGTTTATAATACCCAGAAACATTTCACCACCACCGAGTATACGTGCATGTAAATGCTACTTTTACCATGAAGCGACATCTCAACCGTTTGATAGAGGCCTATGTTTTGCAGAACAGCGCTCTTGCTCGTGTGATGTTACGTAAATAATGGACACCTGTGCTTTCTCAATTTAAAAAACCACTAGCTCAGGTTCATCGTTTTTTCCAGCAACAACTTCTGGTTTCATTATTGCACCAAGAAAATTGCATCACTTTTTCACTTGTTTTTGTGTATTTCCTTTTCCTTTTTGTTCACTTTTTAACCCACACCAATTAAGGCCTCTTCCAAAAGGTTGAGATGTCACTTCATGGTAAAAGTAATAATATACATATAAACATAGTTTTTTTTTTATATCAGAAAAATTCGCATAACATAAATCTTTTTGTGGGGTAATACAACAGCACAAGGAAGCCTTTTGGTGCAAAAGTGGGGCAAGTGCAGGATTTTTCCCTGTTTGGAAATATGTTTTGCCATTATCTGCTGTTGTGAGGTTCGTTAAATGGGGACATAGGCCACTATTGCACAGAAGAGCTCAAATGTTTTAGATGCTTCCAGTATCCAGTCATTAGTTCCCTTTTTTCCTTGAGATACTCTATGAAGCAATTATAGTTTTTCTCAGATCAGAATCAAAAACAACTTGTGCAACCTCAACATCATTCCATGTGAAAAGGTTAAAACACTTATCATAATCTGTCATGCATATTCTCGAAACATTTCCATTATACGTTTTTCTGTAAATGTGTCTGAAATTGAAGAATCGCGTCCACATTTCTACTTTGTCCAGTGAAGGGGTTGTTGGAAGCGTTAGATTAATCAAAGACCAATCAGCTCTCTAAACAAGCCTTGGATACAGAATGTAAGAACGTCAGCGTAGGCGGCTGTAGAAGCTGGATTAGACTCTTCAAAAGATTCTTTTCATGCTGTATTGTGATGTGGAAGAGAATAATTGACCTGACAAACCGGAAAATCAGGAGGTGTAGAAAGAATGCATTGTAATTAATTGTACACTTCTGCCTGAGGGGTGTTTCCTGCGTTACATCATCCATTACATCTGTATCATACTGACGTGCATCTCTTATGTTATGTGTAACTTTGCACGTCTGAAACAGATAGATATATGTCTTACAAAAAATGCATTGGTTACACGTTTTACTTTTAAGAGATAGACTAAAGATTTTGAGCTTTACAGTTACAGATTGTGTGATACTATGTGTACTAATTGTTTAGAGAAATACACATACAGTGCGCTTTTTCCAAAGACATTAAGAGAAATGTTCCAAAGTGCCTGAGAAAAGGTATGAAAAGGCTTACTATTTAAAGACAATAAATAATAGTTTTTTTTAAACAACCAAACAGTAGAGATGGTTCAATCAGGTTACATTCAACACATTTTTAAATATCATCGACTGACTCAAAATGTGCTCTACCAAACGGTTGAGTCCTTTAATCTGCTGTCTGTCCTCATACAGTACAGTGCAGAAGAGGATCAAAAGATGCAGCACTTGAAAGTGTCCAATAAGTATGCAAAATGCAACAATGTTAAAAAAAAAAAAAATTTAAATAAAAAAAATATTTTAAATAAAAATAAAAATATATATATATATGTTTCTTAATGTGAGCAAGTGAAAATGTACAAACGATATATGAATAGCATTGTTGCATTCTTTAAAGAATAAAAATGACCTGTTAAGAGATTCAGGTCCTGTAAGACTCATGACGTCGCTCTCTTCTCTCTTACAGACTCGAGACGCCAACATGACCGGCAACAGAGATCTGGCATTGAAAAACTCTCAAACGTCACGGCTCCTGAACAACATCGCTCTGGGGCTCGGGATCGCCTGCATCGTCATCTATATCATCATCGTCGCCGTCACGGTTTCAAACGCCGGGAAACTACACGATGGTTATTGAAATGGCAGCGAGCTTTAGCAAGATGCAATTACTGATTATGAAAAACATAAACTTTTATATTGCGTAATGATACATTTTATATGTCCAGGTGATTTAATTTCATCTCAGATAGTAAGAGTGTTTAAATATGAAGTGGCAGCCGAGTCCTGTACTGTATATCCTGTATAAACATACTGTGCACGTTTATGCTTTATGCGTTTGTACTACATCCATGCTAGAATTCTGTTCCTGTTCCTGTATTCAAATGTTTAATAATATGATAATCTCCAATTATTATATCCTTAATCATTATACCATATCATCAGTCTGTTATTGTTAGATCACTGTCCCTAATAAACTGGCAACTTGGTGTGTATTCCTTATTTGTATACTTCATTTTATATTTCAGTATATTTCAACAGTTGAATTTACTTTAACCAAAAAAAAAAAAACATGACTGTTTAACTGATGTTGTGAAAAAACAAAGGTACGAATTGTAACCCCGCCCCAAAAACCCTGAATTTCACATCTGTTCATTATGGTGTAAACTGTCAGACATTTGCAAATATATTTACATATCTGCAAGATCTTCATGAAGTATGAACGTGCTCTTCTTCTCGAGATAGATTTACAGAGTCTAAGTATATACAGTATTGATAAGATTTTGCATCCTCTGATTGACATGCGATCATCTGTGCACATTCAGAGTATCAGAGGAATGACTAGATAGCCAGGTAAATCATTGGCTCATCATTGTAAAAATATATTAACTTACCATTTGTTTTTTTAAGTTTATGATTGCCTCAGTTCATTCAGTCGCTTGTTGCTTTTCTTAAAATCAATGCATCGATCCAAATTGTCAGATTGTTGCAAAGTGCAAAAAATGTACAAATGAAAGATAAAAATATGGCTGCACAAGTGATGAATAAAAACCACAAAAGAAAATAGAAACAAATCACCACAACACAATGCTAGACAATTTACATTTAGCATTAATTCAAGACAACAAGTTATGCTACAATATAAAAACTACAAATAAAAAGTCGTAAAATATCATGACTTATGCGAAAGTGAATAGTCGTTAAGGAGGAAATTCAGCCGCAGGACGTTAAAGCAAAGCAAGCATGCTGAGTTAATTAGCTAACATGCTAATTTTAAGCATCCTGTTTTTTTATTACTTACTGCCCATAAAAAATGAAGCTAATAATAATTTGTTAAATTTACAGTAAAATTTCAACCTTAATTGCCTTGAATAACCGAATCTTATCTATCTGTGAAGATTCTCAGTCATCCAGGTGAGGTTATGTGGAAGCTGAGTCGTTTCAACTGGACTAATTTCTTGTTAGGTAGATACGTTTCTCTCACTACTCATCCAAGTAGCTTCATCAGTCTGAGCGAAGTTGGTTAGAGGTGCCGTAAGCTCCTCATATTTGAGTCCTCCAAGCTCGAGGGATTCCCTGGATGGATGGATGGATGGATGGATGGATGGATGGATGGATGGATGGATGGATGGATGGATGGAGTTCTTTCTACGACAAGATAAACTGTAATAATTAAGCCTGTGAGTTTGACTTGTGTGTCACGGTTATTTGTTGTAGTTGAAAGTGTTAATTGTTGAAAGGCCACTATATGGAACAAACTTACTATTGAAAAGTACTATAATATAACTATATTACATTTTGGTTGTGAAACAGGTTAATGATTAAACCCTTAAACCCATCTATAGGACTTAATTAAACTCTGAGGACAGAGAGGCGAGAAGGGCTTGGGTCCTTCGTTTGATTAACTGAAAACAGTGGTACGAGGTTGACGGGGGCATTGTAACCTAACGTGAGTCATTGCGATAATACATAAAACACAAAGGCACACACACACACACAGAGACGCACACTGAGCTCATTCAGATTTATGTTATGCATCTACACAAATATAGCAAATATCCCGAATATAGCACTGAGAGGAAAAAATCAGTAGCTCGTTGACTTTTGCTGGATGCTGAGGTTGTTTCAGGTATATAATGGATGCAATGATTATTCAAAGTTTGAGATTTTTTTAAACATGCAAATCCTGGTTGATAATTTCCAAGAACAGATGTCAAGATGAGGCCCGCGGCGGGCATGACGTAAGTGCACGCCTTAATCACCTGTGAAACACAAGACTTTGAATAGAGAAGCAACAATCACCCAAGTCAAAGGGGACTTTTAGCTCATCTTGAGGCTCCTCATCCAGGTACTGTAGGATAACCTGAGAAATTCAATTCAGGTTTATTTGTATAGCACTTTTAACACTGGACATTGTCGCAAACCAGGTTTGCAGGAATACCAATTCAGGATAAAATAAAAAATATTTGTCCTTAGTGGGGAAAACCCAGTCCCTGAGACATACAGGAGGAAGAAACTTTTGAAAGAAACCAGACTCAAACGGGAGACCATCTTTATTTGAGTGATACCGGATAGCAAGACCATAAAGATGTCCCTTCCATAATTGTGCGTTATGATGTGCAATTGTTTAACAGGAAATGTGTTTTTGTTGATATAAGATCCAATTTGTTGATGTCACCAACTGTTCGCTGTTGGAGACTCGGGTACAAAACTGTCCTTTAGCAGTTTTAGTCCATATGGTCAGTCAGTCCACGCCTTCATTGTGGTTACGAAGTGTAACTGTCCACAGGTGTCATATGAAACAGGAAGTATTACTATAAGCAGAACACATGGCTCTATCATCTTCAGCAGCTGTTTGTGGTTTCCATGTGATGGGAAATCTCTATCCAGAAGTGGGTGACAATTAGAGAACTGAAATTGAGAATGCTTGAGAATTTTTTCCATTACAAGCAGATGTGTTAATAATGTTTGAAAGAATTAAAAACTTCTGATGGAAAATAATTTTAGTCTTTAGAAAAAATGTCTTTTTGTCTCTGAATGTTTTCAGTCCAGTCCCTGTACCTGAGCAGGCTGGTGATTAAATATACTGCTGATGCTGAATGCTGAGTGGTTGGAACAGACGAGAGGGGAAATGAGGCCGCTGCTGAGATTGCTACATAAATAATCAGTTTTAAAATTATATCTTTGGGCACTTTGCAGCCAGACCCTCTTGTTCTTCTAGGGATTTTTTCCCACCATCCGGATCTTTTCATACTCAAAAACTCATACAAAACAACAGACAGGTTGGAATCTGCTGCCATTAGGATGCCTGAGAGTCCGGGCCCCGGGCGTGCCGAACAGAAAATAGGTCTCAACATAAAATTCCCCCTTTTCTAAAATTATGTCATAATAATATTGGAATATCCCCTTTAAATGCATGTGTCCACTGTGTCTACTCTCTTTCTGGTGTTTCCGGGTGGCGATGGCGCAGGGTGCTTGGACCCACTCACCGTTGCTTGCAACTCTATTTTGTATTTTATTTTATTTGAGCTATTAAAGGTCTAAAAATACTGCATGATCGTGGGTTATTTTGATGTGTTGTGATGTTGTCATTTCCTTTAAATATACACTTTAAATAACAATAGTTATATTTTGAATTCAGGAGACATATTATCAACATTTTACAAAAACATGTACGTGTGAGAAAAAAAAAACATAAGAAGTTAATTATTTTGGCAAATTATTTTTCCCTATATGTATATATATACTCAGCAAAAAGAGAAACGTCCTCTGACTTTCAACTGTTTTTACTTTCAGTAAACTTAATGTGTAAATATTTGTATGAACACTAAAAGA
>JAQQZT010000019.1:688061-698147 GCA_030068275.1 Clarias platycephalus | reverse complement strand
AATAATCAACCTCAACCAAAATGATGATTCTGATGAAATTTCAACATTGAATCAATGTCACCTTGCTATCTGGGAAGACAACTATATCTTAGTCTAGACTTCTATGTACAACAAAACAGGCCCAAAGTTATAAAGATCCATTCTAGGTCATGCTCCAATCTGACTTAGCCAATTAGTTCTCAGCTTTAACTCAAGCTTCTGCCATGAGATGTCGCTACATTTACACTTAGGCATTTGGCAGATGCTCTTATCCAGAGCGATTTACAAAATGCTTTGTAGTTTCCATCATTGGATAGATCCTTACACTGGGTTACTAGGTCTATTTTAATCCGCTCTTGAAGACTAGATCAACAATTTCACCTTTTCAATCCATTTATGGTGCTGCGTTCCCAGTACAAGTTCCAGTGAATCAGCTGCTGCTATAAAAAACTATGTACACTATTAAAACAAGTCCATTAATATAAACCTTTGATTAATATCAGAGCTGCTGAGACGTTATGATGATTACAGTATATGATAATTATTTATAATCTGTGCAGAAACAAGGTGCTTGTGTCTGCGATAGTCTTCCAGCTGTGTCTCGGTAACTTGTTGTGTTACTGCCCTGGGATGCCAAACATCTTCAACTTCATGCCTATAAGGTTTTTCTTTTCCTCAGTATTATTAATAATATATACATTTTTATATTCTAGAATGTTGCCTGTACATGTGATCAAAGGTAGACAAACAGTGATTTGTTTCCATTTCAGGGTGCAGTGGTGGTTTGTGCCGCTGCCGTATGGCATTCTGATCTTCGTTTATGATGAAATAAGAAAACTAGGTGTGAGAAGACACCCAGGCAGTGAGTATTCCTTATCTTTAATTTTTAATCCCATTTAACTTAAAATTAGTTATCAAAGCAAGACTAATCTTCTGTTTGTGTGTGTTTTTAACAGGCTGGTGGGATCAGGAGTTATATTACTGAAAGGAAGTCAGCATTTGATGTTGAAAAATGACACCTGACTCGACTGAATATTGAATTATTTAGTTTTATATCTGCTACCAATATTCTTTTCCCTAAAATAATTGTTCCTGTAGTCCTATTTAAAAAAAAAAAAAAACATAACTGACTAGATTTAGTCTCACATGGTGCCTGTATCTGACTATTTACTTTTATTAATAAAATTATAAATAAACACAATATGTGGAGGGTTTAATTGGTTAAGGCTTCCATACACACAATCATACAGTACATATTCTCATATTTTCCCACCTTTTAATGGGAATTGTATTGGAAAAAATAAAAGAAGGCACTGATAATCTCATTAAACAACCTTTTAGTACTGGTGGAACGGTGGCTTAGTTGTTAGCACTATGGCCACGCACCGCCTGGGTTCGATTCCCACCTAGAGTTCTGTGTGCATGTTCTCCCCATGTTTGGTGGGTTTTCTTCGGGTACTCGAGTTTCCTCCAACAGTCCAAAGACATGCAGATTAGACTAATTGGAATTTCCAAATTGCCCGTGGGTGTGCCCTGGCACTCTGTCTGGAATTTTCACTAAGTCACTCACTCACTCATACCACCTAATCCTCTATACAGGGTCACGCGGGGCCATGGAGGCTATTCCAACAGACTTAGGTCGTATGGTAGAGAACAAGGTGCCAAGCCATCGCAGGGCGCGCGCGCGCACACACACACACACACACACATTTGGTTATTCAGAATAAATCAATATAGACTATGGGTGATTGAGTGAGTGAAAATATTCTAAACCAGTCAGTAGTGTAAAGACAATAATGTAATATATATTTTTTTTAATTATGAACGTTCTCCAAATTAAATCAGATTATTTATTACTTTATATATGGGTATGCTTCAAATACATCTGTGCAGTTTTATTTCACTTTCTGTCAGATTGTTTCATTTAGGTCAGGTTTATCTTTATCCTTTATTCTTTTCCCTCAGTGTAAGTTAGCAACATTAGCATAAATTTCTTTAAAGCTTTCGACCACAATGCACCATTCCTCTGCGCACGCCTTTCTGAACGCCGCGTCATCACAGCGGAATGAAGCGCGAGCTACATTCTATCTCGCACGTCGCCTGTATCCGCATCCAGGGGTCACGTGACGCCAAAATGGCATCCTATCTCATATGTAGCGCCCTATGTAGGGTGCGTAGAGGACATCTTAGATTACGCCCTATTTAGGGCACTTAAACAGGAAGCAGGAAGCAAATTGGGATGCAGTCATGAACGACGTTCTTTTTAGGACTTCTCCAGGATACTGTATGTTTAAAGAGAATAAATTAGGTCAAACACCAAAATGTAAAAAAAATAAAAATAATAATCTTCAAATATGTATCAAGCATCGATATAGATTTCATGACAAATTGCATTTACCTTACACACAATTAGTTTGCGTGTGTGTTATATTTATTAAGTTAACGAGACTTTTTCATCGTTCTTTTACTCTTCACGCCGTTTCCATGGCATCCGTGACAGTCCGCTCGTCCCCCAGTTTAAGAAGTGCCCACTTACGTCAGGTTACCAGGGAGATCTGAGCCGTGCACGTGCCCAGTATATAAAAGGGGTGCGTCAGACGGAAGCGGTGCAGTGTAGCTGCAGCATCACAGAAAGCAGGAGGTAAGTCAGTTCTCCGCGTATAATCTATTTTAATAATCTTTAAATTGACTTTCTAGAGTAAGTAATCTTCTCTGCTACGGCTACGAAAAAAGAACTGAGGTAATCTTAATAAAGTTTGTAAAAAAAAAAAAAGTTAAAAGAGGAAGAATATATGCCCTTCGTGCTGCGATAAGGCCTCGGTTGCAAGGACGCCGCTTACCCCAAGGTTTGGTTATATAACCAGCGAGGAAAGCTGTTAGGTTTTATCTGATGCTGCTGAGGAAGCCTGAGGTAAAAGGATGCTAGCTGCTGATTGATTACCTTATGGTTAACTAAAAAACAAAATGCAGAAAAATGAATGAGGAAGGTGATATTCATTCATTAAAACCCAGTGCGGAAGTAACTTTGAACTGGGTTTAAAATAAATTTCACGTATAAAGAATAAATAAACTGGTAAAAACAACAGTAATAGGACAAAATGTAAAAACATTGGGGAAAAAAATAAGAAACGTGGTTGTCTGGTGTGCGTCGCGAGCTGCTAGTAATGAGCACGCGCTACGTCATCGTCTTTCCAGACTGTTCCATGAGACATGACGCAGGAGGACTTATTTTCTTTATTAGCAGAAATAATAATTAAGTTAGTCAACAGGTACATCACAGTTGTATGTGCAACTTGCACATTGTAACTTCTTCGTTATCCTTATGATAATGATAGTGATACTAATGTGTTAAGAATCCTCTCAAGACTAAACACGAAATGCCTTGTTTTTCGCTGCCTGCATCACACCGGTATAAGCGTTCCGCATTCCGCCGGGAAGGTCAGCATCACCGTCAAGGTCAAGACGAGATGATGGTTCGGATGTGCGCGTCTAAAAAAAAAAAAAAAAAAAAACAGTTCCCTTACGCATGCGCACTTAAAGAGTGTTTCAAGCAGGGCACACTATGACTTCCTGCACTTAATGTCGAGTTAGGAGTCATTTGCCACGAGGCCAGGGATTCAGGTATGACGTGTTAGGATAACCGATGATTAAAAACATATATATTTACTATCCTATCGCTTGTGTCGCGATGTAATTGTTTGTATGTGAGATTTTTAGCGAATTCTGGGTTTACAGTCTGACTCGTGCCTTTAAATGGTGCAGTCTGTGTACGTGCTGAATGTCAGGTAAAGTTGATGCTGATGCAAACTGTAACCGGGATGAGGCGGATCTTCCGAGGGGGCGTGGTTTATCCTCCATCCTTTATAATCTACCTATAGATTTCATAATTAATCCTGTTTCATAATCATAATTATCACTGATTCTAAGGTACAGAAGGTATATAAGAATATATTTTGAGCTTTTAACCATTTATTATGTCAATAAATACGGTTAAGTTGAAATGGAGCATTGATTCGGTTCGTGATTTTGATTCAGATTCATGAATCGTTTTCCTTTTTATTTTCTTGCTGGTTTGCACGAAAATGGTCACTTATAAAAATTACCAGGATATGTTATAATCCTTAATATATAGTATATATAATTATTCTGAATTCATCAGAATTCCACATCAGTATGAATTTCATGATGTGATTTGATTCACTTTTGATTCATGGTATGATTTTTTTTTTAAATTATTATTATTTACATTTATCACAAACTGTTTTAAGCAATGTATTATATACCTACACAATATAGAAAAGGTTGAAGAATCATTTAAGAATGAATAATGGACCTAGGAGTCAAATAGTTTTCTCTGAATTTATTCTATCACTATTAATTTTTAATGCATAATGTTATTACAGCCTCAGTGCACTGTTCTGACATATAAAAGAGAGAGAGAGAGTATTATTAGAGCCTGCAGATGTGGTGTGGTGTGCAGGATGACACAGCAACATGTCTACATCCGCTAGCCGCGTCCCTGTCGTGTCCTTGGGCTTATTGACCGCACTGCAGCATGAGACTGGGGCACGTGTGCAGCTCTTACGTTTCATACAGTGAAAGAGTCTCAGTCTCTGAGCTATTCAGTTTTACAGTATGAGCATGTGTGTTTTTCTAAGGTGTGTACGCTGTGTGAGTCGCGTCCTGGTGTGAGATCTCTGGTGGAAAATTACTGAGACAGAGAGGAGTTTATGAAGGGGAAAGTTTAGTAATGCTGTAGGAGCGTGATGACACACATGTTACTTCTCTTTATGTGTATCTCTTATTACACACACTTACACACACTAATTACGGTTTGCAAATGACTCAGTGTAGGCGAGTGCATTCTGTATGAGGGGTAGGTGTGGTCATGTGGCGCTTTCTGAATGGATGCCGAGGGGTTTTTTTTTTTTTTTTTTTTTTTTTAAATGCCGAAGGTATAGAGGTGTGTAAATGGCCACAGCATGACACAGCACCTCTTTAAAATGGCTGCCAGACCCCTCCCTGGATGCAAACCTCTTCCCAAATTAGTTCCAATAGTCTCAGTGTGAAGGATGGCCAGGTGACCGAGACAAAGTGAGCATGTTTGTTTATCTGGGAAAACTTTTCCCAGATGCACTGAAGAACTTTACTGGAGTGGGATTGACACAGATGTTTCTCATGTGTCTCTCCTTTTAATTTTTGTTTGTTTGTTTTTAAAAGCTGCTGCCTGTGAAACAGTAATTAAAACACAGATGAGTCTTTAACTCATCAAAGCCAACCCAGATTCTTGGTTAATTTTACCTTTGTAATGAATGAATTAATGTTATATATTATATACTGGTATTTGGGGGGTGGAGGGGGATGATGACCACATTAAAAAAACTTTAAAAATCCCCTGACATCAGTTTTTTTTTCCCCTAAATTGTTTTCAGAATATACACTAAATAATGTAATTACAGAAAAGAAGTAATTAATAGTTAATATTTTATGTCATGTTTTACTTACATAGAGTTTAGTCACACTGGAGGATTTAATGGTTATAGTTAAGTGTAAAAAAAAAAATAAATGAAATATGATATGAATTAGATAAATGATTTAAGGATTATGAAATCTAAGTATTGCCTCTCATTGCTAGAAAAAATTTGTCGATTGATGGATTTAAATGGATTTAAAACTGAAATTTACTAAAGGTGCACTTAAATATAAAAATATATTTTTTAAAATGTTCATTTAGTTGTCTTATACACAGTCTTATTTTTAAATTTATTTAATTTTTATCATTAATGAGAGAAAAATGCTTGTGTGACTAGAATGTGGATAATTTAGGAGTCATAATTTTCTTTTGCACAGGAAACTTATTAAATATTAAGTTTTTTGCCCAAATAATATATTATTATTATTATTATTAATAGTAATTATAGTAATAATTGCCTTTGCCACAGTCAGTAATGTAACATTTGAGTGTACTGTGAAAGCTCAGTGCTGCAGATCTCGTGTCAGTGTGCAGAGGAGGGACACTAGAACACTTTGCTCGTTTGTTAGTGTCCCCGTCCCATTTCTGTCAACACTGTTATTTCACCCACTCGCCTCTCGAAAGCCGCTCTGAAGAACCTGTTTGTCCTGTTTTATTCAACAAACAGCTCCTCGGGTTCCCTGCCAGCAGTCCAGCCTGAGAGTTCGTCTCCTCACCTTATACTGCTTCTTGTAGCGAACTTGAACATGAAACTCTGAACAGGAGAAGGAAAAGAAGAGAACAAAGCTAGGAAGGGACACTGCAGCTCTGGACATTCTTCATGCTCCTGGACAGATATTAAACCTAAAATAAACAGAGACCATGCTTTATCACAGCCCCCGATGTAGATTGTTGTCCTGTAACAGCCGTATACTGAGTGTGTTAGACCTCACATCATTCCTTGTGTACATGCACCAGAGTGAGAGGATTTGAGGGATTAGGATTATACTCCTGGGTTAGTCACACACGCACACAGAAATGTTCATCAGATTAGCAGATTATTAGCATGTCTCCTAATTACAACAAGCCAGATGCAAGGATGATTTGAGAGAAAAGCTGAGCAGTTGCAGCAGTGATTTGTTTTTGACTTGGTCTGGAAGAGGTTATAGAACAACTTGTTTCAGTTCTAGATAAATGTTAAAACTAATGGGGGTGATTATTACTGTACATGACAATTTTGGACGAGAATCTTGTCAGAATTTTAAAGGGTGTCTAACAGGATTTGCTTTTAACTGTAAGAGTGTCGAAATATCCTGAAACTGAGCAAGTCAAAGGTTGCATCACTTGTGCAGCACAACATGGACGTTTTGATTCTTTTACAGTAATAGTGTTGAATTGTGGAATCTGATTAGACGTTGATTAATTATCTAGAACGGCAGCTCTGGAATCAGGAGCGCAGCTGCAACTCACAGGGATATATTAGCATTAATATTTACGTGCCACGGTTTCTATAGCAACCGCCTGTTCACAGGGCAGACGCTTTGCATAAATGTGTGCAGTCGTCGATAATATTAATAGAATTCTATATAAATAGAATTGTGGTAATGGAATATTTAAAGAAGGAGTTTCCAGTGATAGAAATAAAGCTGTAACTTCAATCCTCAAACCATGAGCTTTCACTTATTTGCGGTTTCTTGGTGATGTGGTAAACTTTCCTTTATCACACTCTCACATGACTGTTTAATTTGCCCTACCAGCAGAACACGCGCGCGCACACGCACACACACACACACACACACTGCTTCCGGTTTCCTAGAGGAAGCTCCTTCCCCTTCCGGTGCTCTTTCTTACAGGCATTCATTCTCTTCAGCATGCCATATATGGGAACATCTGTCTTAGTCCCAGTTTAGTTTAGGTTCAGCCTGTGCAACTCGTACACTCACATGGTAACACATTTTTCACATGCAGAGACTTGATTCAGGTGCTTTTTTTTTTTTTTTTTAAATGGGCGTGACTCGTAATTTATATCCAACTGCCTCTCTTCGGTTTGTCCTGTTTCCTGTTGCAGCAGAAACTACATGTTACATATTACAGTGTTTCCTGTTGCAGCAGAAACTACATTACATATTACAGTCTTGTAAGGAGTAATTCAGTGCTGCATGGAGTCTCTGAGACTGCTGTCCTGTCGCCATTGGCAGCATGTTTGTGTTTCTGCACTCTCTCTCTCTGTTTGAAATAAACACAATAGATCTGATTTCAAGCCAAACTCCTGAAAGTTTGCAGAGTTTCCCGTGCTGCATGCAAATGACAATCAGAACAGCGAGATCTCCTCAGGCACAAACTTAAATCACACCCTCTCTAAAAAGTTATTTTTAAAAAATGCTCAGCAGCTCACGTCAGGATTTTATTTCTTGATAGAGGATTTGGAAAAACATTATAGATTAATTAATTCAGGACCTGTTTGTTGTACACTCAGGGATACGACCTTGTAATATCGATTTAATCATACATTACTTCACCAGACACTTTTCTAAGAGAAAAGTGTGACATTTTATTTAATGTCTGCATTTCATTATTAACATAGTGAAAAAAAGATATGAATGAATAACATTTTATTAAATACTAAACAAAATGTAAAAAAAAAAAAACAATCTCAAAGGTGCAGAGCAAACTTTAATTGGCTTTCAAATGTTTTTTTGTGATTTGTTATTTAGTTTACTTTTTTTTTTTTTTTTTTTTTTTTTTTTTTTATTAAATTGTTGTGATAGCGTTGCAGACTTGTATAAATGTAGAGGGAAAAGATCTGATTCCTGAATGTTGATGTGTTTTAGCAAGCTGATTCAAACCGAATTGTTTGAGGAGTAAATAATCTGAGATTTCCTCTCATTGTTTTTTGTTTTCCCTTCAGGTCCTAACTCACAACTAGAACAACCTATCAAACCGTAACCATGTCAGACCTTTGTGTTGGAATCAACGGGTGAGTGAGGACAATCACAATCATCTGCAACACGTGTTCATAAAATCTGTTGTGTGTGTGTGTTTTTTTTATTTTTATTTTTTAACTTTGTGTTGTGTTTCTGTTGTATCAGATTCGGCCGCATCGGCCGCCTGGTCCTCAGGGCCTGCCTGCAGAAAGGGATCAAAGTCGCGGCCATCAACGACCCCTTCATTGACCTGCAGTACATGGTGAGGGTTGACCTCCTGACCTCATCGTGCATTAGTGTGTGAGCCAAGGTTGTAGACGTGAAGGATGTTTTGAACACGTGTGCTTTCCTGCAGACCTACATGTTCAAGTACGACTCCACCCACGGGCGCTACAAGGGAGAGGTGCGTCAAGAGGGAGACAAGCTCATCGTCGACGGCCATCCTATCTCTGTATTCCAGTGGTGAGGCTCTCACACACAAACACCTGTTTTGCATACATGAATAGCTTAGAAGAAAAAAAAAATTGGATTTGGTAAGCGACTTGTGTGTGTAGTAGAGGCGACTCTCTTTTATCCTCTGCTCGTACAAATCCTCCTCTTTTGTTACACGGTTTTGTGGTTTGGCGCCAGAACAGAAAACATGTCAGGACAAGAAAGCATACGCATGAGCTGTCCTCCAAAACTGAAGTCACTTTTACTGTATATTTCATCTTATTCAACTTATTTAATGAGATTACGTTTATGATAAAAGCCTTAATTTCAACATCAAGCATTACACCAGCTCTGTAAATTATTATTTATTTTTCACATGATTTGTAAATCATTATAAATCATGACTTGGACGTCAATTTTGAGATTGAATTCGTGTTTTTTTTACAAACGTTGCCCCAGCTGTACTGAACCCTTTCCTCCTCTTCTCCTTCTGTTCTCAGTATGAAGCCCGCTGAGATCCCATGGGGCAAGGCCGGCGCTCTGTACGTCGTCGAGTCCACCGGAGTCTTCCTCAGCATCGAGAAAGCCTCCGTAAGCCTCTTTAACACACATCGCAGCAAGACTTTACTCTTAGCATAGTTGAATTTCTTCTCAAAATTTTCATGTGCTTGTGTGTGTTCTCTACAGTCTCACTTGCAGGGTGGAGCTAAGCGCGTGGTAGTCTCCGCCCCCTCCCCCGACGCCCCCATGTTTGTGATGGGAGTCAACGAGGACAAGTACGACTCCTCCAACATGACCATCGTCAGGTGAGATTAGCGGACTAAACAACTGAGCATCAGCTTGAACGCACGTTTAACTAACAGAGACAACCGATTTCTAAATCACATGATTACTGATTACTAGACTTTTTCAGTTCTGTGCATGTATTTGGATTTTTTTTGTTTTATAATAATGATAATAATAATAATAATAATAATAACCCGGGTGCTTGGTGGTGTATCTGACAGCAATGCATCCTGCACAACTAACTGCTTGGCTCCCCTGGCCAAAGTCATCCATGACGGCTTTGGTATCGAGGAGGCCCTCATGGTAAGGATCTGAGATATTATTTAGTGTTTTTTTTTTTGTATTTATTTCAACCCACATGATTTGTGCATTAATCTACAAGTTTTCTCATCTGCTTTATACACTCTTGGTGTTAAACCTTTACAGTTTAGTGTGTTTTACATACAAACCGGATTCCAAAAAAGTTGGGACACTTAACAAATTGTGAATAAAAACTGAATGCAATGATGTGGA